>PVKN010017083.1:0-17520 GCA_004027915.1 Capromys pilorides | reverse complement strand
TTTTTTTTTTTTTTATTTTTATTTTTTTTTATTTTAAAGAGTAAAAACAGCAGAAACAAAGATAGAAAAACAGTAACAAGCAAGAGTACATATAGTACAGAATCTCAAAACAAGAACAAAAATTTAACAATGGTTGTATCACATATCTTCATCATCAAATCTTTTTAGATTAATAGATATAGGTATGTAAGATTGGTCAAATAATGAAATACTTTCAATGAACCTTAATTTAAAAAAAAAAATCTTCCAGATGCATTTTTTTTACGATTATATAGTATGTAATTTTGATAATATTAAATGACTTAACATCTTTATATAATAAAAATAGATATCAGGTTACATAAGTAATAGACATGTTCTTACACGGGAGACTATACGATATTTACATATGTAGGTCTCATTTATTTCACTTATAGGTATATGTTCAGTATACATCCATTTATATATAAAGTCTTCCAGTTTATCATTCTTTATGGCTGAGTAATATTCCATTGTACAAAAATACCACATCTTTTTCAACCATTCCTCAAATCACGGGCATTTCGGTTGTTTCCAGGATTTGGCTATTACAAATTGGGCTGCTATAAACATAGGTGCACAGATATCACTATGGTATGATGTTTTCAGTTCTTCTGGGAAAATTCCCAGTAAGGGGATAGCTGGATTGAATGTTGGCTTTGTTTTTTGAGACAGGGTCTCACTATGGAGTTTATGCTGGCCTTCAAGTTACTATGTAGCCGAGGCTGGCCTTGAACTCAAAATGATCCTCTGCCTCTGTCTCCCAGGTGCTGGGATCACAGGTGTGTGTCACCATGCCTGTCTATATTTATTAGATGACCTTTATGCATCTGTGAAAATTATGATCAACCCACTAACATGATGGCTTAGTTATATATTTTCTAATAATTAACTGGATTGTCAATTGGATTCATGTGCATAATTCTGGTTTAGAGTACTGGTCATATAATATTCTGTTTCAAATTGCATAGTAATGAGTGAGATCTGGCTGTGAAGGTAGAAATTGTTCAGAAAGCATCATTACAAAAGCACAAGATGTATAAAGCTTATGCATGACTGCATGACTTCCATGCAGCAGCGCCTCTACAGATGATGTGCAAAAGGAAATGCTTATTTTGAGTATCTGTCTTGGTTACTTTTCTCTTGTTGCTGAAGCAAAATACCTGACACCTAGAATTAAGAAAGGAAAGGCATTTAGCTCACAGTTTGTGGGTGTTTCAGTCCATACTTGGCTGGCTCCAAGGCTGGGTGGCGTGCAACGGGCAACAGATCATGGCTGGGGAAAACAAGAGCAAACAGGCGAGGAGCAGCAGAGCGCAAGACTTTCTGCCTGTCCTTTAGGGTGTGTGCAGGCCACTAGCACCAGGGCAGTGCAGCACTTACGCATAGTCCCAGCATTGGACCATGAGCGTGTCAAAACTTCTAAAGGCCGCCGTGACTGGCGGGGATGAGTATAGGGGGATGCCTATACTCAGACCATACCAACATCCAGTGAGTGGACCTGATGAAAATATACAGATCGCTGCCGTTTATCATATTATCCAAACAAGTGTTTGTTAAGAAAAAAGTTTGGTAGGAGGAGAAGCTTGGCATGGTGGCGAATTCCGGAAGATAACTCAGGAAGGTCGCGGCCAGCCTAGGATACACAGTGAGTTCAGTGCAGTCTCAATTACGTAAGTGGTACACTGTCTTTTTTTTTTTTCTTTTTTTTGTCTTTTTGAGACAGGGTCTCCCTATGCAGTTCAGGCTGGCCTTGAGTTCATTTTTGTAGCCCAGGCTGGTCTCGAACTTGCACTAATCCTCCTGCCTCAGCCTCCCAAGTGCTGGAATTACAAGCGTGCACCACCACGCCCGGCTCTACCCTGTCTTAAAAACCAAAACACCAAGACACATAGGCAGTGCAGAAATATACTTTGTAACCAGACACTCATTTTTGACCCTCAGGACTGCTATTGTCTACCCAGGAACCGCACCAAAGTTCCCCGTACAAACGCAGGCGCGCGAGCCCAGCCTAAGTGGGCGTGGCTGCCACGCCCCTCCGGAGGCGGAAGCAGGCACCATCGAGTCGCGGTCTTCCAGGTTCCTAGAGGAGAGACAGAAGGCCAGGCGCGGCCTTGCCGCGAGCGTTGGCTTGTCTAGCCCCGAGGTGAGTTACCCCAGTGGGGGACTGGGCTTTAGCGGGAGGCCCAGGGCAGCCGTGGCCCTTGGGAGAGGTCGGTGCTGGGGAGCCCAAGAGCCGTCCGCGAGAGAAGCGGCCGGGACGCGCGGGCGGACACTAAGGCGCGCCGCCCGCCCGTGAAGGGGCCGCTCGGAGGCGGCGGAGCGCGGGTCGGAGCGAGGCGGCAGCCCCGGGGGCCCCGGCCGGGTGGGCGGTGTAGGTGAAGAAGCCGCGAGGGCGCAGGCCTGGCGGCCGGGAATGGGTCGGGACGAGGTCGGCGGCGCTTGCGAGGAGGATTCCGCGTGACGAGGGCGACGGGTAGGAAAGGCGTCGGTCCGGGTAAGGCATGGGGTCCTTCCTTAGGTGAGTTTGGGAGGACAGGAAAATCGTTGACAGCCCCGCGTCTGCCCTGGGAAGGCTCACGAGGACCTATTGGGAGCTAAGGACAGTGCTAGGCGTGCGGTGTGGCAGATGTGGTTCGTTCGGCCAGCTTACTGTCCTGCTTTGCTCCTGGATCAGTTGCGGAGTTCGTAAATAAAAGAAGGCAGAGATACACCCAAGAAGGCCCCAGGTGCAAGAGAGAGTGGATGAGAGACGTGGGGTCTTCAGTACCTTGTGTACATTCGTGTGGACTGTGCGTGTCTGATCCCTTCTCTGTGCAGCGAAATGCAAAACAGGTCTCTGTGGGGCAGTGTGAAGATTAAGTGGATGAGTGCGTGTAAGGCAGATGGAATGGCCGTGCTGCCTGCCTTACTGTGCTGAGAAGTGTGAGTGGGCATTAACAAGAAAGATAAAGGGACCAGGAGCAAGGAGGGGTGCTGCAAGTGTAAAAAACCGAAACTAGTTGATTAGATTGTATGAAAAGTGTAGCGCAGATACAATGTGTTGAAGGTAATGGCGAACTATTGTATGTAATAGACACAGGAGAGACGTAATTTCTCATATAAAATTGATTATCACAGTACTGTTTCTATTTTCTGGCTAATAATCATAAATTTCTTAGAATTTTCCCTCTCCTTTAAGACTAGTAATATGAACTCAGCCATAGCAGTGTAATAATAAAGACACTAGCATTTGACTTAAACTTTTCAGTCTTTAAGATGGTGCTAGATAGGTCTCATGATGTGTTCCAGGCTGGCCTCAAATTAGCTTTCCTCCTTCCTCAGCTTCCCAAGTGCTGCAATTACAGCTGTACACCTAGCTTCATTCCTTTTTTGACAAAAATATCAGATAGGGCACACTGGTAATCCCTGTGGCTGATGAGGCTGAAACAGGAGAACCACAGGTTTGAGGACAGTCTGGGCAACATAGTCACTGTATCAAAATTGGGAAACAGTGCTTGAGATATAGACTAATGTGAAGGCCCAAGATTTAGTTTCTAGTCTGACAAAACCATCAGCTGGGGCTGTTCATTGTGTCCATCCACAAGTACATAATAGCGAGGTGCTTGGAACCCAGCCAGGCACAGCCACTACTTGAGCAAACCTTCCATCCTATGAGCACCCTATGCATGCTCTTTGAAAGGCACTTGCTAGCCATTGGCAGATACCGTCTCACTGTTGTGGAGAGTCTCAAGAGTGTCCCAAACCTATAGTACCGAAGGCCTACTCTAAGCGATGATGGCCCATTTTCTGAGTTTGTCTTTGACATGTTAGGTTCTGTAGGGTTTCCAGGTACCAGAAGGGTTTCCAGGTATCAGATAGGCAGAAGAAATTATTAGGCTGACGTTTGAGCAGTCTGTTTTTAAAAGTAAGTCATTAGTGTAAAGGAAGTAGGTCACAAATATATATGTATTTTACATTACCTTTCCTAGTGTGTTCCTTTTTATCTTTAGATCCAGTGTCTCTATGAAAGTTTAATTTTTTTGTTCTTCCCACCTTTATTTCCTATGGTGAGCAGGCTGTTTTGTCCATTCCACTACTGATTGTCCCCACAAAGCTCACCAGTGGTATTTGTGTGTCTAATTAAGTAGCCATATCAAATTTTAGGTCATTCCACATTCTTGGAGTGTTGCTTTTTTTTTTTTTTTTTTTTTTTTTTTTTTTTTTTTTTTTTTTTTTTTTTTTTTTTTTTTTTTTTTTTTTTTTTTTTTTTTTTTTTTTTTTTTTTTTTTTTTTTTTTTTTTTTTTTTTTTTTTTTTTTTTTTTTTTTTTTTTTGAGTGTTGTATTCTTGACCACTGTCTCCTTATTGTACTTAGCAAATCCGTGATTTCTTCCTATCCCTAGCAATTACACATTTACTCAAAATCTCTGACTGAGGTGATATGGCTTGTGAGTGACAGGGCTGGTTTGGAACCCAGGCTTGCCTGAGGCCTAATCTTTTGTATCACCCCACACTTAGAAATATAGACCTCCTTGGCCTTCTGGTTCTTTATTCTTCTCCACCTCTCCAGGTCCTTTTCAGTTCATTTCCTTACATACAGATGTTTCCCAGGTTCCCAGCCCTCTGTAATGTTTTCCCAGCCATAACAGCTACTGTGTTGAAGGCCCAGCATTTCTGTGTTCAGAACTCTGAAAATCCCTTTCATTCCCTTCTCAGCCAAGTGTCTCTCACCTCCAGGAAGACTCATGACCTTCTACTGAGAAGTAGGTGCTTCAGTGCGCTCTGTCAGCATACCATGGCACGTGGTTCACCAGATCATATGGGTTATTTATTGTCAGGCACTCTTGTTGTTATCTGATTCTTGTGACTGTATTTTTAGGAACATCTTTCAAGATACAGCCAGAAGAAAATTCTCTGCAGGGAGACCAGCCTGGAGCTAGGGATGGCTACTATGCTGGTGAGTGTCCATTCCCTGGCTCACTGAATCTGAGCAGGGGCCCCTGGTCATGAATGAAAATCATTGCACTACTGCGGTCCTAGGCCAGGGGCCTGACTCTGGGGTCCCAACAGGCTGAATTTGGCTGCCCTTCACCTTGAGAGTCCAACCAGAGAAAGACAGTGGAGGTAAAGCAAACCAGGAATTTTTGTTCACAGAGGCTGCTTTGGGAAGAAACATGGTAGGAACTTCAGCATTATGTGAGCAAGGACAGACATGGGGGCAAGAAGTATGCTCATCTAAGCAGTTGGGTCAGACTTGTCTGGTCAATTATTATCTCGGTTCTGGTTCTGCAGCAGTAGTTTGCTAGCTTCAGGCAGATCATTATTGCTGGAGGAGGCTGTTAGTCCCTGTTAGAGGATGCCTGCTCCTCCTTGGGAAAGGGGCCACCTTGATTGGGGGAATGTCTGGGTTTCCATCGTGCAGTGATCACTCCTGGCTGGAGGCAGCGTTAGTTCCCATGATGGATGCCCTGCTTTCAAGACTCACTGGTCCTGAAATCTTAGCTTGGTGTTTTTAGCCATGAAGGGGGCCCATAGAGGCTGGATAAACTTAAGGCTGATAGACCTCATGTGACCAGGTTTTAGACAGATACTCCTTGAATAATTCAACAACTTATGTGTAGAGTTGAGAGAAAATGAGACTCACAGTTTAAAGTGGCAAGGGAGGCTGTGTTAGACACTAGAAAAGAATCAGTGCTTTTTGCAAAAGCAGCCTGTAAATTCCTGTTGCAACTTCTCTACTTAGGAGCAGGGACTCCGGGTGCAAGGAAAGCACAAAGGTCTTGGACAGGAGCCATTGTGCAAGCAATTCAGGCAGCTGCGCTATGAAGAAACTGCAGGGCCCCACGAGGCGCTGCGCCGGCTCCGAGAGCTCTGCCACCAGTGGCTGCAGCCCGAGACCCACAGCAAGGAGCAGATCCTGGAGCTGCTGGTGCTGGAGCAGTTCCTGGCCATCCTGCCCAGGGAGCTGCAGGCCCGGGTGCAGGAGAAGCATCCTGAGAGTGGGGATGAGGTGGTGACAGTGCTGGAAGACTTGCAGCTGGAGCGTGGAGGACAAGGACGGCAGGAGGTAAAGTTCAGATACACTCTTGGGCAGGAGTTGAGATTCCATCCAGACCAGTAGACTTGAGTGCAGCGGTGGGTAGAGAATTGCTAAGCTTTCATTCTGTTTCTTTCCAGTCTGGGCCTGTCTTCAACCTCACCGTCCTCTTCTGGGAGAAGCTGAATGTGCTCAAAGTTCCCTACCCGCCAACACACACCTTTTGCGATTTCTGTGTTTCCTTGCCAATGCTGAGCTGAACCTATGGGTGTCTATCCTCCATGTATCTCCTTGTCTCTAGGACCCAGACCACGAAAAGAAGCAGTCAGTGCCTGTGGAAATACCAGATCGTCTGAGCGCAGTGCAGGCGCAGCAGGTCCTACCTGGGAATGGAGTTCGGAAGCCTGAGGAAGAGGAAGAGGAGGGTAAGACCTGGACTGCCTCTGAACTGGGGGCAGGGGGTGGCCCTCTGAGGCCCTGCTCAGCATGCATGCTGTTTTGTATTTTGTTTAGGGTTGGGTTTGTTTTTTTTTTTCTTTTGAAGTATCACTTACATTGGTAAAAATGCACTCTTTGTGTTAGCCAGTGAGTTTCACCCAAAGTGAGGAAGAGTGGTTGTCTAATGAGCACCACAATCAAAATAGGAAAGGTGTCCAGCACTCCAGACCTTTTAGTTCAGCCAACACGAAGGAAAGGTGGCTTGACCTGCACTGTACTTGTCTTCCCTTTACTGCAGGGGTAAATTAAAAGCAGTGCTCAAGGCGATGGTCATAATAATAGTGTGTAATAGCCATGTATAAAAATGCCACTGTGAGACTTAGTGTTCTGTTTAATTAATGCATCCCAGGGGCCCGGGATTTAGCTCAGCAGCACAGGGCCTGCCTGGAAAACATGAGGTCGCATTTGATTCCTGGTACCAGAAGAAAAGAGTAATAATTAATGTGTACTAATAAAGAGGAAAAGAAGTAGGCCTCTTTCTCCCCAAAAACAAAGAATTTCAACCGCACATTTCAATATTAACATTTTATTAAATGATACGGTTTCCTATTTCTAAATATCACTTTGTTTTTAATATTTATTCATTTATTTACGTTCTGTAGTTCCTTTTACACTGAAAGTTATCTTTTCACTTTCTGTTCCTTATGCGTTACTTTTCTTCTTTATGATCTGGTACAATACCCACTTCTTACTCTCATCTTAATTCTTTCTCTGCTTTAATGTCATCTTGGTATTTCAGTTCAGTTGTCTCTTCTTTCTCCATCATTTAAAAAATCCATTGCCAGATATGTTAGGAAAGGGCTGAGGCAGGAGGATTGCTGTGAGTTTGCTACATAGTTCAAGGACAATCTGGACAACATAGACCCTGTCTCAAAATAATCATTAATATTTCTTTAATGTTTAAGCTTAGTTATTTACTTATTTTTTTTTCTTTTTTGTTTTTCTTGGGGGGTGGGGGGGGCTACTGGGGATTGAAATTAGGACCTTGTGCTTGCCAGGCAGGCGCTTGTGCTGCTGAGCTATCTCCCCAGCCCCTGACTGAGCTTATTGTCTTTTCTACTTTTTTGTTTTTTCCTTTTTATGGAAAGGAACTTACTATGTGATCCAGGCCAGCCTTGAGCTTTGTATGGGCCATGCTGGCCTTAAACTTTTGATATTTCCACCTCAACCTCCCAAATGCTAGGATTACAATCATGTATCATCACACCCCATTGAGCTTTTTTGATGTTGGAAAACTTCCATAATAAAAAGTAGAAAATAAAAATAAAAAGTTTCGCTGTGTAGCATCTCCTAGTTCTCATTACTGAAGGCGTCACTAGCCGGCTCAGAGGTGTTCTTACCCTTCAGACTCCTCAGCCTCATGTTCACTGCGTGGACAGTTGATCCTCATCTTTCAAGCCTTTTAGCATGGATATTGTACACCCTGGGAAATCCCTTTGTGCCAGATTGGAACAGTTACTTGTCCTATGGCTGGCTTTCTTTCTTTCTTTCTTTCTTTCTTTCTTTCTTTCTTTCTTTTTAATGAGCAGAACATATTGAAGGAAAGAAAGCTGTCTGAGGGAGGGACAGGAAGGGAGTCCCAAGTGGGTGTCCCCGCTGTGGCTTGCTTTCTCACAGTGGGTGTTCCTATAAAATGCTGAGCTTTGTTTTATTTGCTCTTCCTATTTTGCCACTCTGCCTTTTTTAACAGATTTCTCTACTTCTTTACCTATTTCTACTCAGCATTCAAGACTTATCATAGGTTTTGTTTCCTTTGTCCTTCCTTGGGTTTGTTTCCCTGCCTGTGCTCCTAGAGCTCTACAATCTCTTATGTTCTATAAATGTTCACATTATATGTCACAGTGTGCTTCTTTCTTACGAAATTGAAAAGATAGCATTTTGTTTTGTTTCCTGAGTCTGTTGAATATCTCCTGATGAATAGCTGATTTTATTTGTAAAGCCAAAAGTCCAAATTCAAAGTATCCAGCAAACTCTTAGCAGTGAGCCCTTGTACACATTAAAACCAAATGACAGATAGCCAGATAGCTCAGTGGACTAAAGTGCCTGCTTAGGCAGAGCACAGAGGTCGGCCAAGGTTCCATCCCCAGCATGCTGTGCTGGCCCCACCCTCAGGGTACGCTGAGTTTGAGACTGGGTACGATGGTGCACTCCTGTAATCCCAGCACTTGGGAGGCTGAAAATAGAATCACTAGGAGTTCGACCTACATAGTGAGATCCAGTAGACCCTGTTCTAAATACATTTTTTAAAAAATTCCATAGTTGCCATATGTAGTGATACAGGATAAATTTTTCCATTCCAAAAGGGAGCAGTGGGGGGAGGGCTAAGTATGGGCCAGCCAAGCCAAAACCCACCAGGACCAACATGAAATCCTATAATGTCATATCTAGCATCTTTGGCTGTAACTGTGCCCATGTGCCTTTCTTGTAGCACACATGAGCTGTCTCTTGGGAAGCCCGTGCAGTAGACTTTGCACCTCCCAGGAATCTCCACCTTTCTGTGATCTCCATTATAACTTTTGCTTCACTCTCACAGCTTCTCACCAATTTGGGAGCTTGCCTGTCCTCCTGAGCCTTTCTTTGAAGCACTTGTGACCTTGTAAACTCTTGAATTCTTCATACCTATAAAACCAGCACCTTGACAACACTAGGATCTGTTTTCAGCCTAAGCTGTAGCTGGGCCCCTTAGACCATGATTCCAGAAGCCTCTGAGTGTCTGTTTAGCTGAGCATGATGAAATGAATTGTAAACATTTCCTTGGGTGGCTCTGTCTGAACAGAGGATTCAGATACTCTCTTCTCAAAACAAGATCTTTCGAAGCCAGGCGTGGTGGCACACGCTTGTAATCCCAGCACTTGGGAGACTGAGGCAGGAGGATTGGTGCAAGCTCGAGACCAGCCCGTGCTACAAAAGTGAGCTCAAGGCCAGCCTGAACTGCATAGCGAGACCCTATCTCAAAAAGACAAAAAAAAAACAAGGTCTTTCAAAGGAGTATACAGTTTCATACGTTGTGCCTCTTTTGAGTGGAATCTGGCTAATTCTTGAGATGTTACCAAAGTATCTCTTGTTACCCTGTTGTAAAGTGTTTGGCCTCTTTTTAAAGGCACTAACATCAATAGCAAGCGTATACTCCTTTTCTATAACTTCACATGTACTTCTTTTCTAGTCAAACTGGAAATTTTAAAGATTTTTATGTTCTGCTTATTTTGTTCCTGATTCACACCATAGTCTGGTTAAAATCAGGCAGCAGGGGCCAGGGAGCTAGCTCAGGGGCACAAATACCTGCCTGGAAAGCGCAGGGTCCTGAGTTCGATCTCCAGTTCTGAAAAAGAAAAAAAGGCGGCAGTACATACCCTATTTTTTTTTTAAGGGGAACCAGAGATCAAACTTAGAACTTTGTACTTGCCAGGGAAGTGCTTATTCTACTGAGCTATTTCCCCAACCCCTGTATCCTACACTTTGAATACTGTGCCATTTTGAAATTTCCTCCCCTAGATAGATTATTTTGTCACCTTTAAATTCAGCCTCCCACAATTCATAGAGCATGGATAAATTGTAGACAAGAACTTCGTCAGAAGGTAACATGTGACTTCTAGTGCAGTTCCCAATGAAGTCCTTATCACACCTGTACCTTCCCATCTACATTCCTTCAGAATTTTGGTCTTTGGAGCTCACACCAGAATCACCCATTAAGTACTACTTAACCACTTTCTAGGGTGCATACCAAAATCTGTCCAAACTCCGTGTGCAAAAAAGCTTCAAAAGTTGCAACAACAACCCAACCTCTCAATACCATTTTGTGTGCTAGTCAGCTTCTATAAAGGTTTCTCCTTTATTTTAGCTCATGATTTTAGAATTTTCAGTTCATAGTCATCTGGTTCCTTTGCTTCTGGGCCCGTGGTGAGGCAGACCACGATGGTTGAGGGCTGTGGCAGAGGAAGGCTGCTTACCTCATGGAGAAGAGGACACAGTTGGGAGAAATAGGAACCAAGTGTGCCTCTCAAGATGTTACCCTGGTGATTTCTTTCAATCAGGCCTCGCCTCTTCAAGTTTCCACCACCTCTCAATAACACCTTCAGATGGCAGCCAAGCTTTCAACACGTGAGGGTTTGGGGGACTTTTAAAATCCAAACCGTGAGACCATCCTTTACCTTTTGGCTACTTTCTTGTGCACTACAGTCTGTGGCAAAGGTCCACTTCTATAGGGAGCCGTCTGAATTGTGGCTGACCAAAAAGGGGCCTCCCTTTTCTGAACAACTTTACAGAGTGTATGTCATACTTGCAGTACTTCTTGAAAATGTTCCTTACCTGTGGATCTGATGAAAATGTTACCTTATACAAAGTTAAGGTCATTTTTGGGTTTAAATTTTTCTCCTTCCTTTTAGTTACATGTCACCATCAGTTTTATTCCATTCCCTTGGTTCCTCTCTTCTGCTGTCGACTACTTCTTTCCATCACAGAGGATGTTACTGCAGCATATTGTTGCTCATAGTGATTTTTAGTGTATTAGTGCTGCTCAGAGTGTCCTCTTCTGGTTCTTCTACCCACTTCCCCATTTCAGTTTCCTTCTTACTTTGCATCCTTGTTATCCTTTGGACATTAAAACACTTAACCCAGAAGTCCATTCTTCTTACCTTCTACTTCTGTATCTGAGTATTTTTTTTCCTTGTCAAGTAATTTCACATTTCAGACAAAAGCTATGTAGTCATCAACAGTTGTTTAATGTCTACTTCTGTTTAAGTACCAGGAACTGTGCCAGAAGAGGTAAGATTACCCTGCTTATGTTTACAGTCTCCGAGGAGTTAAGAGCTGTGATCAAGGAAGACAGACCTGGGAATAAATCATAGCTGCATTGAGAGTGCAAAGGGCTCTTGACCCAGACAGGAAAGATCAGGACAGAGGCCAAGGCATGTTTGTGAATATGTTACCCTCAAAATCTTCTTGTTCCATGTTTTAGATACATTGAAGAAACACTTGAGTCCACACTAGTTGCTTGTCTAGGATCACATAGATGTCAGTGGCCAAACATTTGTACCTGTCGAACTCAGGACCTTGGGCTTGCCAGACAGGTACTTAAGCCACTGAGCTATCTCCCCAGCCCCATGTTTTCACTCTTAAAGTTCCTTACTGGTCCATGGGTCCTCAATAGCCCTAGCTTTTTATTTTTCATGTGACAAATCATTTTCAAAAATTATAGTCATGCCCTTCAGTACAGTTGGTTTGCTTGCCTAGAGCTACTCTGTGGGTGATATATATCATATGGTAAAATTTAAGTCATTGAAAATAAGTCAGAGCCAAGTGTCACATGCCTGGAATCCCAGCACTGGGAAAGCTGAGGCAGGAGGATTGCCATGGGTTCCAGGCCAGCCTTGGCTATGTATAGTGAGTTCAACACTGGCCTGATCTGTATAGCAAGACTCTATCTGAAAAGAAAATTCATCTTCAAGTGAATTAGCTTCCAAAGCAGTCATTGTTAACCATGTCTTATGTATAATTCCATGTATAACATATACAAGCAACGATAGTAGTTTTGCTTTACATGCTTGGCTTTATTTACATTTTTCCCATGTAGTTGCAGGTTCTTTCCCTAAGCACCAAACCTAGTGATACACATTTAATGTTTCAGATGAGGAGATACAGATAGAGTGTGGAAAGCTTGTAATAGACACTTGTGAAATAGACGAGTCCCCCCGGAAGAAAGCTGAGTCTCGTTATGAGAATTCTACCTTGGAAAGGCAGCAGGGCAAGCCCTCGCATTCAGACTTGACTGAATGCAGAAGCACAAATACAGGAGGAGAGCTGTGTGACTCAGAAGTATGCCAAAATTCTGCACTTACTGGGCATCAGAAACCCCTCTCCAGAGAGAAAGGCCACCAGTGCCACGAGTGTGGGAAGGTCTTTCAGAGGAGTTCACACCTTGTCAGGCATCAGAAAATCCACCTTGGTGAGAAGCCTTATCAGTGCAAAGAGTGTGGGAAAGTCTTCAGTCAGAATGCAGGCCTTCTGGAACATCTCAGAATCCATACTGGAGAGAAACCTTTTCTGTGCATCCATTGTGGAAAGAACTTCAGGCGTAGCTCTCACCTTAATCGACACCATAGAATTCACAGTCAGGAGGAACCCTGTGAGTGTAAAGAGTGTGGGAAAACCTTTAGTCAGGCCCTGCTTCTCACACACCATCAGAGAATCCATAGTCACTCCAAGAGCCACCGGTGTAATGAGTGTGGCAAAGCCTTCAGCTTGACCTCAGATCTCATTCGGCATCACAGGATTCACACTGGGGAAAAACCATTCAAATGTAAAATATGCCAGAAAGCCTTCCGACTAAACTCACACCTCGATCAGCACATAAGAATCCATAATGAAGAAAAGCCATACAAATGTACCGAGTGTGGAGATGCCTTCCGGCAAAAGTCAGGTCTCTTTCAGCATCAGAGACATCACCACAGAGGCAGACTAGCTTGATGAGTGTTCTCTTTGTATGGAACATCAGAAGGAAGAGACAAAAAAAAAAAAAAAAAAAAAAGCCAGGCATGGTGGCGCACGCCTGTAATCCCAGCACTTGGGAGGCTGAGGCAAGAGGTTCCATGCAAGTTCAAGACCAGCCTAGGCTACAAAAGTCAGCTCAAGGCCAGCCTGAACTGCATAGCAAGGCCCTGTCTCAAAAAGACCCCCCTGCCAAAAAAAAAGAGGAACAGAAAAAAGCAAACAGCACCCCAGAAGAAGTGTCTGGCTAATTAGTGTCAGCAAATGCTCTAGGGCCAAGTTGGAATCCATTTTCCTCTCCGTTCTGTGTTCTTTGAAGTTCACCTTGGACAACAGTAGAGACCTGTGCAATCAAAACAACATAATGGTCCTCACTATAGGACTTGGAAGAGGCTTTCATGTGATGATTGCATGGTTATGTATCCACATAACATGTATTCAGCGAGGTCTCTGAGAACAGCAGTCAGTCAAGAGCCCACAGAGACTGATGCTGAACAAGGAGGTTAATATTTTAGGTACTATAGCAATAGACTCATTTCCCCCTCTGGCTACACACATGCATACACCCACACACACACACCACCTTCCAGTTTTACTTCCATATTCCTATACAACCAAAGCATTTTGGAAAACAAAGTTAAACTTTTTTGGTTAACTATAGTGCTTGTTCTTGTGTCACCTTACGTTTTCCATGCCCATCCCCACCACATCTCATTGGTTCACGTTGCAAATCACAGTTTTACTGAGACCATGGAAGTGATGTCATGACTCTTTGCACTGTGAATTAATCCAAGTAGCAACGGTCTTGCTTGATAACTCCAGTGCTGGTACAGTGACTGCTGCATAGATGCTTTGCAATAAGTGTCCAGTGAAAGAAATATTAGACATGCAGCTTTTGAATGTTGCTTGTTTTGGAATTTATTGAAAGTCACAATAAAGTCTGCTTGGAAAGAATATCTTTGTCTCGGTGTCGGTAACAGCATGCTAATGGTTTAAGAGTGTCAAGGCTAAAGGCATCAACTCCAAGTACATAGGGCAGTCACAGATGTTGCTTGCTTGTTGGTAGCTGCGTGGGGTACGATGTGCTGAAGATAATGAACGTCTCCGTCTGCCAATGTGGAAAGGTGACTGAATCCTCCTAGTAATTTGAAGTTCAGCATAGAGCTTAAAAATAAATAGAGATTGGAACTCGTCTTCTTTTAATAGAGAAAGTGCAAGACTGATAAGGTGGCTGCGTGCCATCTCTAGGGTCTGAGTCTTGTGCCATTCTGCTCCACTATCCTAGTCCATGCCAGCAGCTGTTAGGATCCTCACATGATCCTTGATGGCTGCTGAAGCTCCACCTGTCGCATGCAGAATGTGGGAAGACAGCAGGCCAAAAGAGTCTTGTCCCAGTTCTGTCAGCTCTGAGCTTCCTTCCCAAAAATCGCCACATAAGTATCCGGCCAAAACTGGGAAGGAAGGTACGAGTCTGCAATTACGATGTAGCACCATAGTCGTAATTGCCAAGACTTAGAAGAAAGCTAGATGTCCTTCAGTAGGTGAATGGATAATTAAACTGGGCCATTTTTTTTTTTTTATATCAAAGTATCATCTGCTTGGGAAGCAGTTAGACTTTTTCTTTTGCGGGGTGGGGTGGGTATCAGGGACCCAACTCCAGACCTTGCACTTGCCAGGCAGGTGCTTATGCCACTGAGCTATCTCCACAGTTGGGATGTGGGAGTTGCCTCCTTTGCTGACTTACATTAGTTTCCTTTTTAGCAGCAATGCCTTTAGAAATACTGTAAATAGGGAACTATCAAATTTTAAATATATATGCTTGATAGTTCTAAAATACAGTATCAAAATGTAAATACTAAATGGGGTTGCCTAAAATATTACTTTAAAAAAGCCATACAGGGCCGGCGAGATGGTTCAGTGGTCTAAAGCGCCTGCTTAGGAAAGCTCAGGCAACTGCAGGGACTGCGGTTCCATCCCCAGCACCACATGCTACGCCAGCCCCACCCCCAGGGCAGGCTGAGCCAGCCACTAAATAAGTATATAAATAAAACAAGCAAATAAAATTTAAAAAAATGAAAAGAGACACAGTAGTTGGTCTTGTTCACTTTAAAAAAAAAAAAAAAAAGCCATACATGGTGACATATGCTGTGACCTTGGCACTCTGGGAAGCTGAGGCAGAACTTCGAAGTTTACCAACTTCAACCAGACCTTGCTCAACAAGGGGAGGATGGGGGTATATGGAGTCCCTGGTTCAATTCCCAGTATGGGGGTTGGGAGGGGATAATAAAAAATGCACTTCTGTAGGGATAGCCAAACTTTTTTTTTTTCTTTTTGAGACAGGGTCTCGCTATGCAGTTCAGGCTGGCCTTGACCTCGCTTGGTAACCCAGGCTGGTCTCGAACTTAAACCAATCCTCCTGCCTCAGCCTCCCAAGTGCTGGGATAGTCAAGCATTGTAATACTCCACTACAATCCAACACTCTAGCCCTACAGAGAAAGTTGGTATATAAAAATATAAAAAATGAAACATTACAGACCACTGACCTAGGATGGAAACAGATCACAACTACGGCTGGAAGCACATTACTGGAGGACAAGCCTCAAAGACAGAATGACCAGACCTGAGACAAGTGGTAACAGCTAATCTAATGAAGTCTATATATATGTCAGTCACCAGTAGGTGACCTCTAACCTCTGACCAGTCTCTTCCTGCAAAGTTCTTTGTTCTTTCCATGTACACGTGCTGCCTGGCTTGCTTCCTCGTTGGCTCAGTATTATCAACCGTACTCAATCTTACTGATTGACTACAGCTGTAATCCACACTGTGTCCACGTGGTTGGGGGGACTTACCAAGACGTGGGATCACCAGCAAGCCACTTAGGCTCTCCTACCACTCAGGAGCTGTTTATCTCCCTCTCGATAAATATTTCCTACTTTTGACCTCCTTTGTGCTTAGAATTAATTAATTTTGGGGAACACGAACTGGGCATACCAAACATCACTAGGTTGAGAGTTATAATTCCTTATCCTATATGATTTCCTGTGTCTGTTATGATCCCTGGCTGGTTTAATACATACAGAGCCATACGTATTGGCTAGAATGTTTATTGAATGTTATTATGTGGTTTTACCCTGGGGAGATAACTGAAATTCGTATTAACAGTGGTTATCTCCAAGGAGACACTTGTTTTCATGCAACCTGATTTTTTCTTTTGTGTTTGTGTGCTGTGTACTTAAAATAATTTACTCCATTTCCTTTAATTATCTCTTTAACTCTTACTCCAGCCAGAAAGAACTCTAGCTGATTCATCTTTTGTCTTCCCCATCCCGCTAATTTTTAACTGAAAAGATGTGCAGAGACGTGGGTGTGCGTGCGCTGGCCGGAAGGGTCCACCAGCGCCCCACGGAGATAAAGGCCACGCTGCCTGAGAGCGCGAGTCAGCCGGAAGCCCGCACGAGGCTGGAGACCCGGCCGCAGGAAAGATGTTGGCGTCCCGCACTGCCGCAGGAAGCGCCCCTCTGCACCCGCGCTGGCTACAGGAAGTGCCTCTGTGGCCTCTGCCCACCGGAAGTGTTCCTTGCTCTGAGCTCCGCGGCAAGAGGTGCCCTTAGGTTTGGGTCCTGACCCCTAGCCCTGCAGCGCAGGTACCTGAGCCCTCGAGCGGTGTTTGCAGAGTACCAGGTACGCGCGGGTTGGGAATCCCGAAAGCCCAGAGCTAGTAGGCGCAGAGGTGGGGACAGAGGTCTGTATTGCGGGGCAGAGACGCGGGAGGTGCCAGCGTTTTTCCCCCCCCCGTGGACATCAGGCTTGAGGTGGGCAGCAGCGATTATCCACGTACTAAACACGTAGGCTTGCACTGGCGTTGTAAATTAGCGTTAGGATGCTCCTGTCCGTGAAAAACTTGGGTGGGAAAGATTTGAGTAGTCCCCAGACGTGCCAAAACGACCCCCTCCTCCCATGGCAGTGACACGGGGAATTTCGTAAAAACTATGGTTTTCTTAAAGGGGAGGACCATGTCTTATGTTGCAGTTCTAGCTTTAGACCTGGATAATAATGAGGTGAACAGTAAATTGAGTGACAGACCAGTACCACCCAGGAAAGGGCGGACCTTGGGAAGTTTGAATTTAATCCAAGTAGTATTTAAAACTTTGTGAGGAGAGTTTCTCTGCTCTCACACCACGGCCTCAACATAGGACACTTCTCAGTCCTCAGGAGGTGTGGTGATTTGCCCAGAGCCCCTGGCAAGAAGTTAATGGGCGGGAAGGTCACTCCCAGTATGTTACGTGACAGGTGTGCTGAGCTTGCGGTCACACAACATCCAGGAATTGTCACTTGTCACAGGTAGGGTCTGAGCATCTCCAAGACAGAAATAAAGCTTAGCTCACCCTTTAAGTATGCAGATTTGCCGGCTCCTGTTGTGGAAAAAGCATTTTCAGTGGGCTGGGGAGATAAGTCAGTGGTCCTGAGTTCCATCCCTGGTACCAGGAAAAAGGAAGGAAGGAA
>PVKN010017082.1:0-17548 GCA_004027915.1 Capromys pilorides | reverse complement strand
GATGTAAACAAAATATACAGAGATTAATAGAGAAGAAGCAGGGAACTCTGAAGTGAGAAGCAAGTGCCTAATGCAATGAAAGGGTTACCTGCAGAAAAGGACAAAGGGCAGGAAGAACAGCAGGAACCTGAGAAATACAGCCCTACCTCAATGATGGACAACTAAAGGCCAACAACTAAAAGGATCACATGACATGTAAGAGCATGTGACTAATTCTGATATACACATAGCTGACCTTAGAATTTGGAGAAAATATGCATAACTGACCTTAGAATGAAACATGAAACTAAAATATTTCAGTAAAGAAGGCAATGACAATGCCAGATTTTGTTTTTATTACTGTAAAATAACTTCTCCCTTGGCTGGGCAAGGCGGCATGTGCCTGTGAACCCAGCACTCAATCATCCTGAGCTTCGAATAGTGAGTTCAAAGCCAGACTGGGTTCCATAAAGGTCTTCCTATGTAGCCCAGGCTGGCCTTGAACTTTCAGTGATCCTGCTGCCTCAGCCTTCCAAGTGCTGGGATTACTACAGTTGTGTGCCATCACTCCTGGTTCATCAATGCCAATTTCAAATCCAAAACTTTTGGTTCAGAACTCACAAAATCTGAACTCCTACAACCTACAACAAGGCCTGGCAGAAGAAGAGATGAGGCTCGGCAGCCATCGGGGCCCTGCCCACTGAGCAAGTTGCTAAGCTACTCACAGACCACCTCACTATAGCCATAGCCAAGATGGACAGGTCAGCATGGGGACCCTACAAAGCAGAAAGAACCTTTCTCATGTCTTCACAGGAATCTAGATCTTGGTGCATTTTATTCATTCATGGCAGAATTCACCATCTATTATCAGTCTGACAAAAATGTGAGCAGTGCAACAAGAAAAACTCAAGGAAGCACAGAACAGGAAATCCCACGAACAAAGAGAGACAGTGAGGCAACGCCTCGAATGCAGAAAGGGAAAGCAGGCTATCTGTCTTTGCCCACGGCAATCTTAGTTTCTAGCTATCTGCAGTTCCTCCCTCTTCTTGGTGCCTGGAGTAACTACATGGCTGTGCTCACGGCACATCCCAAGGAAGGACTCTGCTAACTGACCGAGCTCTACCACTTATGGGGGACTGAGCTGCTTCTTCTTGGAGTGGTTCTTACAGGTAACAAGGAAAATAGGTCATTCTCATGTCTAAAGTAAAAAAATTTGAACTATACATTTCATTGAGAATAAACTCTGTGTTTCTTGCATTTCTACACGCAGCGCCTCATGGGCTGCGAGGAGTGAGTGTCATGTGGCCCCAGGGCGCACACGTAAGCACATGTTTGTGTAAGTCTGGAGCACACAAGAAAGTGTGGGCTTGCTCATGCAACTGCCCTGAAATTCCAGAGCAATCCTGGAAATGTACTACTACTGCCTTCAACTTCACTTGGAACCTTTCCCTCTCACTCAAAGTGCTTTTTCCCTAAAACCTGAGAAGTGACAAGCTAGGCAAGTCTGCCTGTCCTGTGTTGGGCAACTCAGTGAAAAGAGCTCAAAGAAAGCACAGAATTTGCAAAACAAGGACATGGTGGATCCTGGTGATCTTCGACCAGGTGCCAGCCAGCTAGCTTCCAAGTAGAGTGGGAAACAATGAAAAAAAGCCTTAATCCAGTAAGAAATGTAGAGTGCACCCCAGTATCCAACACAGTTGGATAGCAAAGGAAATCACCACATAAGGAGCAAAATTTCTAGACTCAACGCAGTGCAGATCCTTGGTCAAAACTCGTTCCTGAGGGTCCTTAGATTCAAAGTGAAATTATGAGCTAATACTCAAGGGGAAAGTGGCTCATAGAATAGCAATATGCACAGGTTTATGCCATCCATAAAATGCTTCTACACAGGCTGGACACAGCGGTATGCACCTGTCTGTAGTCCCAGCTACTTTAGGAGGCTGAGGCAGGAGGAGCACTTGGGCCTAGGGATTTGAAGGCAGCCTTGGAAAGACAGTGAGACCCCCAATTCCAAACAAACAAAAACTAAATCTTAGTGTGTTTTAAATGGAACTAAGAGGGCCAGTCAGATAGCTCAGTAGACTGAAGTGCCTGCTTAGGCAGGAGCAGGGACCGGGGTTTAATTCCCAGCTTGCCTTGCTGGCACTGCCCCAAGGCACGCTGAGACTATGACTAAGACTGGGCATGGTGGCACATGCCTGTAATCCCAGCACTTGGGAGGCTGAAAACAGGAGGATCGCTAGAAGTCCAATCTGTGTAGTGAGACCCTGTAGGCACTGTGCTAAATCTATTAGATAGATAGATAGATAGATAGATAGATAGATAGATAGATAGATAGAAGTGAGTTTGGGCAGATCCATCATGTGTTTAAATTTCCAAGAATACACTTTTGTGCTGCGCTGCTCAGTGGCATAAGTGCCTGCCTGGCAAGTGCAAGGACGCAAGTTCAACCCCTCGTACCACATGTCGTGCTGGCCCTGAAACCAGGAGTAATGGCACCCACCTATAATCTCAGCACTAGAGAGGCTAAGACAGGAAGATCACTAGAGTCTGAACTGTGTAGCAAGACCCTGTGCCAAAAACAAACAAACAAATACACTAGTGTTTACACAAGGGTTTAGCTATCCATCTGTCACAGGAAATAACTGTCTGGTAAAACTGGTCTGCTGGTCTGCTGGTGTGGTTCTCAGAAAAGGGTCCCTGCTCTGCAGAAGGACACACAGTGTAGATGCTAGCAGGACCCCATACGGCAGTTCCAAGACCGAAGAATGTCACAGTTGTGTTATGAGTTTTAAGACAACTTTTCGAGGAATAAAAATATAAAACTATCCTAATGAGGTGTGGGGAGAAAGTGAGCTCTAATCTGTGACTTTGGCCACATGCCCTGGTCTTCTCAGAGCCACAGGACCCAAAACAGAGGCCAAGCGCTCACACAGCATCCGCACGATGCTCAAGGATTTGCCGCTGTCGTGAGATCAGTGCAGTTTTCCTATCAGCTATAGAGGCCAAGTCTGAGGCAAAGCTGGGATGTTGGAACCTTTAAAGAAGCATGAGGAAAAGTCACAAAGACTGGATACACTAGTCAGAGCAAGACGTGAATAGGCCAGGCAGAGAGGACTTCTCCCACAGGCAACTCACCACACAGAGAAGCGAGCACATTTCCCATACATGGAAAGTGATTCCCAGGAAAGACGCCTATTGTGTAACTATGGTCCTGCAGTAGGATTTTATAGACTTGAAAAGGACAACTCCACCTTTGGGAAGTTTGCATGGCAAATGGTGACACAGTTTCAAACTAATTCAAATGTCAACTTCCCTGGATTGATAGCCGACCTTGAGTCAACACCTCTCTGGCTCTTCTGCCACTGTTAATAAAGTGGCCTTGACTCCTGTGCCAGGCCTTATTTATAGCCTGGGGGTTATTTTTGAATACTGCTAAGCATAAATACCAACTCTGTCCAGAGGAAACTTGGATTTAAGAGCAAAACTGTAAGACAGCGAGGCAGAAAGTCAGAGAGGAAAAAAAGGGCTATATTTTCCTATTCAAAGTAACCAAGGAAGCTGCCCACTGTGTTTGTAGGGGTGAGCACTGAGCCACACTCCAGGCCCTTTAACCAAGCAGTGGGGTTGGAGGGGAGTGAATGTGTGCACGTGAGCCTGTGCACACAACCCAAGCTTCAGCTCCTGTCCCTTATCTAAATCCAGAAATCCTGGCAGCTGCACTGAAGAAGACAAGCTCTCAGCGTACATACTGCTCATGTTCTGTAGACCACAAGAATATTTTTTGTTTGTTTGTTTTGAGACAAGGCCTTGTTGTGCAGTTCAGGTTAGTCTTGAACTCACTATGTCGCCCAAACTGGCCTTGAACTTGTGTAGAGATCCCCTTGCCTTAGCTTCCAGAGTGCTGGGATTAAAGGCATGCATTACCATACCAGGAAAGGACATTCTTGCAACAGAGAAAGGAGAATTCCTCATTTTAGACCTAACAATAGGTATGACGAATGGCTGTGAATCTGGACCTGTTTTCAGGTTTCTCACAAATGATTATAAGTTTCCCCATAAACTGACTAGAGAACAGCTATGAACACTGTCCTATGTGCTAGATCCACTCACCCCACGACCTGAGCTGACGCTGTCCTGTCTGGGTTCAAAGCACACCCCCAGGCCAGGCTTCTTGAAGTTAGTTCCTAAACACCAACATACATGCAGGTCAGACTCCACTCCTCAGATACCTGAACCCAAACTGGACACAAGAAAAATCACCACCACCACCACCTTCATCATCACCATCATCACCATCACCACCATCATCCTCTTCGTCTTCTTCATCACTATTATCCCCAGAAAGTGCGAGGAAGAGGAAGGAGAAGGGAGTGTCGTATATACTACCACACAGAAACAAAAAATGGGCATCAGGGGACAAAGGTCAAATAAGAGCAGGAGAAGCTTTGGCATCTACCATCTGTTTTAAAATAAATCGTATGCTAGAAATTCGGCCCAATGCCATGCAGAAAAATAAGGCACCAAGATTACAGCAACACACAGGTCCATTTGAGAGAAGGGGCCCTGGGTTCATACAAGTCTGATGCTGCTGTGTTCTACCTGGCTACAAATACAGGTAACCAAAACTGAAAGTGCCAAGGTAGGAACAGACCCAGCTGTACTCACACGAAGGACAGGACAAGCAGCCCGATGTGTCACCCACCCGGACCTCTCTCCCACATGTCAACCCCCTGGGCCACAGTGTAGCCACTGAAACAGTGATCCTCCAAGCCCCCACTCTCAAATTCAAGGCTGACCATATTTTGCGAAACTCACAAGTGACGAGGAATAACACACAAAGCAGATGACAAACTATGAGGTTCACTTTCTGTTTTGGTACAGGAAGGAGGAAGGGTCCCGGGAAGAAGGGAAGAAGGGAAGAAGGGAAGAGGGACGAGTAGTAGCGCAACCACGGCCTTCTGGAGATCAGTGCCTGGCAGCAGGGACTCAGGGTACACATCAACCACACTAGTTAGCGACACAGGTTAATGACCCAAAACAACCAAGTGTAGCTGAGATCAGTAGCACACAGCAGGTCTTCTGAAGCGCGTTAATTGTGCTTTCCCTGCACTGCAAACACACACTCACAGCTCTCCTGCTGGATAAATACCTAGGAGACATCCGCAGGGAGAAGGGACGTCTGTTGGCGACACTGGGCGAGGCGGGTGGGACAGCTGGGCCTGCACTTGGAGGCCTCGGTCTGGAGGTGCCAGCTGGGGGGCTCCCCGCGAGGGAAGGGAGGCTAGGAGAGCTGGAGGGGATGGGCTGCGGGATGGCACAAGGTGGAGGCGGCCCTGGGTGTGAGACTGTATAGGGCCGGTAGCGTGGGGACAGGGACAGGGATGAAGTCTGGCTTCCTGCTGCAGATCCAGAAGCCACTGTGTGAGGGCTGAGGGGCACACGGGAAGGGGAGGCAAAGGACAGACTGGCCACCGGCCCTAAGCTCCAGGGACCAGCAGTGGGGGCCGGGCTAGTGTCATAGAGGCTGTATCAGGTGGGAAATGCAGGAAAGAAGAGAAAAATCGAAGAAAGACTTGAGAGAACTAAAACGGACAACTGCAGGCTTTTAAAGGACAGTACAAATGTACCTCAAGTTTCTGAGAGTTCAAGTACAATCAGATAAGCATTTAAATAATTTTCATCTAATTAGAATAGCGATCTTGAGGCGAGGACAAGCTCCCTTTTCAAAGAATAATATAGTGTGGGGAGCTATTTGTCCAACTCTTAATGTATGACAGCCCAACCATGAAAACCAAAAACCAATCTGGAAAGACAATGCAGTGCATGCCCTCTCCAAAGTCTAAACACAGCCCAGCACGGACACACACTGTCAGGCCGGGACACAGGGCAGGCCTGGGGTGTGGGTGCCTTTCTCTTCCCAGTGTCTTCCAAGGACAGCACCACACTGACCTAGACAGAGAGCTGGCACCGAAGGAGCCCAAGTTGCAGAACATGGGGCTGGTTCCAGGGTTGGAACCAGTATTCAGCATGAGATTTCGGTCCAGCGACCGAGCCGCTGCCGCGATGGGCTGGGACGTGGCGGTGAGACTGGCAAATGGGTTTTCATCTCTAGTCTGCGTAGACATCATGAGCACTTCCATTAAGATCTGGCCAATCAAGTCCTTAAAATCAGAGAACACTGTTGGGAAGACAGAGTGAAGAACAGGTTACACATGGCACTTCCAGGACATGGTACTTAAATAAGCCCGCAGAGACCCGAGCAGCTCACGGGCGGGCGTCCTCACCCAGATGCTGGAACAGAGAAGCACATGTGTGGACAGCCTGGTGAAACCCAAATACGGTGTGGTGTGTAAGGCACAGCAAGTTCTCAGTTGTGGTAAATGTACCATGGTTACATGGTCAGACGCTGGCCTTTGGGGAAACTGGCTCAAGTGTATACAGGGATTCCTACACTATCATCATTGAGCCTTTCCTGTGGACCTAAAACTACTCCAAATATATATATATATATATATATACATACATTACATATAAATATTTTTCCCCCTGAGACAGGGTCTCACTATGCATTTCAGCATTTCAGGGCTGGCCTTGTGTTCACTTTTGTAGTCTCCAGGCTGGTCTTAAACACAGTGAACTCCTGTCTCAACCTCTCAAGTGCTGGGATTATAGGCATGCATCACCAGAAGTTTATTTAAAAAGAAACTGGAGCGTGGTCAATGAGAGTTAATATATACTGCTGATATTTAACTATCAAAAAAAGTTACTCCGAACTACAGAGACCAGGCTGTCATACTGCAAACACAACTGAGTTAATATTTCTCGGTCAATGTACTTTTTACACATGATAAAAACTACTGAGTCCAAAGTTTAAAAGACTTTATGAAGAGCCTGATGTTTAATCACCATCTGGCTTTCTGGAGTGAATTTATAGTTTAGTTCACTATTCTTTGCAGTTTCATCACTGATCTTTAAATGCATTCTAATTGTCACTTAAGTCCTGATCACTGTAAATTTTACATGACAGTGATACTGCAAAGACAACTGAGTTAATATTTAATAGTTAATTAAAATTATCATGTATATGTGTGAGCACATATACATGATAATATTAAGCTTTATAATATTTGGAAATATTAAGGTTTGGAAATATTAAGGTTTATAATAACAGCAAGTGAGCAACGTATGGCAGTGCACACCTACAATCCAAAAACTCAGGAAGCTGAGGCAGGAGGAACACCAGCCTGGGGCTGGTTCCAGGTTGGAGCCGGTATTCAGCATGAAATGTTAACAGTCCAGTGACTAAGCCGCTGCTATGACGGGCTGGGTTCAAGGACAGCCCAAGCTACATCAAGGGATTTGACTACCTTCTAGTAATAGGTATAAAGCACTCCAGCACACCCCTATCTGAGCTGTACCCCAAAGGATTGCTGTGAAGAAAAACCAAGGAGCTGTACATGACTGTAACTTGCCAAAAGCTTTACTATGTTCTTGAATGTGTGGCTCAGCATAGCTAACCTCTTAAAACAGAATCCTGGAACAAAGCAAAGTGTCAGTACTTCCCATCTTCCAAGCATCTGCATCAAACGACTTCAGCCATGGTCTGACGTGGCCCAGCAGACAAGAGCTGGTCTTGATCATGCGCAGCACTCCTCTTAGGGTCCCTGCAGACCACGCAGGAAGCCTTCTTTCTAAGTGGAGCTGATCCCTCACAGAGCACCTCCCACTACTGGAAAAAGCTTCAATTGTGCAGACAATGGAGTCTATCAACTGAGCTATATAGTTTTTCTTGGCAGGAGTCATGAAAGGAGAGACTAATTCACCATGCGCAGTATTCTCAACATGCAGTACTGCTGCAATCAAAAGCAAATCGCAGAACATGACAGGGAGTCAGGATGCAGAAAGGCACAAAGCTCTCTTGCAGTCCCCAGGAAGTGCTGAGAGAGCGCTGAGCTAGACACCTACCTTCTTTTGGGTTCTGTTTGAATTGCGCAGAGAGAGAAGAAAGGAAGATGACGTCTCTGTCCCTGTCCTTCCATGAGACACGGAAAATCTTACAGACCAGCTGTAGGGCCTGCTCTTCAGACACTTCAGGGCCTGAGGCAGGTTCCTAGTGAAAGAAGACACAAGTCAGTCTGCACTGGGAGGCAGGTGGCAGGCACTTCATGCATCAAAGAGAGCATTTTTCTTTTCTTTTTGTGAGACCGGGGTTCAAACTCACAACCTTGCACTTGCCAGGCAAGAACTTGTGCCACAGACCTATCCACCCAGTCCCCCAAAGAGGGTATTTTTCAAATGCATGAAAGCACTGACCCAAAGATTACGAGATAAGGGAACCTGTTACTATGAAGGTCTCCTGAACTTACAGGGGAACAGAAAAGAACAAGGCTCTGTCAGGAATCAGAGGAAGAACGGAGCCAAGATGTACACAGAGCCTCTTGGCTTTCCAGTAAGGGTCCCAAACGCATGCCAGTCTGTGGCTTTCTGGGCAGGGACAAGGAAGGAGGGGCTTCTGTCATACTGACCAATTCCCACCTGAGCTCTGGCTCCTGTCAGCTCAAGGGCCTCAGATCTCAGAGGGGTACTACCCTGCTGGGAACTACATAATGTGTGCAATCTGAGAACCTATTCTGAAGGACCAGGTTCACATTTTAGCTATATCATTTTCCTCATAACTTTATGTTTTCACTTTATATTCCATCCCAGGGCAAATATCACAAAAGCCTCTTTAAAAAAAGAGGAAGAAGAGGAAGGAGAAGAAGAGGGAGAGTAGGGAGAAGAAGGAGGAGGAGGAGGAGGAAGAGGAGGAGGAAGAGGAAGAGGAGGAAGAGGAGGAGGAAGAGGAAGAGGAGGAAGAGGAGGAGGAGGAGGACAACAACAACAACTACTCCTTGGTGTGGTGGTGCACCTCACTCCAGAGGCTGACTCAGGAGGATCCTGGGGAGTTGGAGACCAGCCTAGGTTAAAAGTGAGCTCAAGGGCAGCCTGAACTGCACCGTGAGACCCTGTCTCAAAAAGACAAAACAAACAAAAAAGTGCCTCATTTCTTTGAGCATCAGTGCATCTTACATCTCCTTCTAATAATTCTTTCTCATGCTTCCTTAAAAGAAAAAAATCACATGAGGGCCGGGGAGATAGCTTGGTGGTCTAAGCACCCACGTGGAAGTGCAAGAACCTGGGTTTGACCCCAAATACTGCATGCCGTAGCATTCCCACACTGAGCCAGCCACCAAAACTGGGTGTAGTGGCATATGCTTGATGGCTGAGACAGGAGGATCACTATGAATCTGAACTGCATTTTGAGACCTTGTCCCAAATAAATAATGATTTAAAAAAATATATAAGAACTTTATAAGCTCCAAAGACATATACAAATTAAAGCATTGCACTGTTAGGAGGATGTAGTCCAAAGTGTCACTGAAAGGATTCCTAACAATTTACTCAGCAGGAAGTGGTGTGGTTATGTGTACCATGGCCACCAAAAGAGCAATAACACGCCCTAAAAACCCTGTGCTTAGAAAACTATGCTCAAGAGATAATAAAGACCTCATCATTTAAAAAATCTTTTACTTGTTACTGGATTTTACATATCCAGCTTTCAAGTCCTCTCAGAAAATATCCAAAAATGTGATTATCTACTGATTTATGTGAAAGACCACAGAAGGGTTCATTCCTATCAAGCTAAATTTACTACTAACAACAGTGACCCAAATCAAAGATAACTGAGGAATTTTACCAGATTCCAGGATTGAGTTACACTTTCATTTCAAAGGGCAGTTGAGACTGCCACTGCCGCTTCTTCAAAGAAAACCCTACCGATGTAGATGTGCTGACGAGAGGTCCTCTGAATACACTCTAGACACAGAGCCACATATCTGTGGCCCTGCACCAAGGCCAAGGGAAGCCACCTCTCCCACCCACCTTGTCACCAAGGCTCCTCTTCTCTCTTCGGTCGTTCTCGTCAACCTCCATGTTTTCAATTCCCGAATCCACATCCACCTGGGACATGCTGAGAAGAAAAAGACAGGGCAGTCTTTAGCCTTGTCTGAGATACCGCATGAGAAGGTTTCGACACGAGCTGGAACCAGTCAGAAAGCAGAATGACAGAAGTTCATCTTTTGTTCTTCATTAATTTTTCTTTTTTATTTTTTTCATTTCTTGTTCTTCATTAATTTTTAAGAGTTCTTTATATGTTGAGATATCAAGAGCCTCTTTCATATATGTTAGAAATATTTTCCCCAAGGCATAATTTCCTTGGCTTACATTCAAACAAAAAGTCAGGAGAGTAGGTTCTCCAGGCATATTATTTTTAAGCAATTAAAAAAGGGCAGTGGGTGGGAGGAGCTAGGGAGATGGCTCAGCGACATAAGTCCCTGGCTGGCAACTGCAAGATCCCAAGTTCAACCCCTGGTACTGCATGCCATGCCAGCCCCAAAACCAGGTATGTTGGCACATGCCTATAATCCCAGCACTGGAAAGGCTGAGATAGGAGGATCACTATGAATCTGAACTGCATAGTGAGACCCCATATCAAATAACTTTTTTTTTTTTTTTTAAATTGAGTACAAAGCTATGAATGTAGTATTTTCCTCCCAGAAGGCTTGGTGTCACAATGCCTGGAATTCCAGCACTGAGGCAGGAGGATCGCCTGGGCTACAGAGAGAGTTCAAGGTCAGACTGAACTACATAGTGACATCCTGTCTCAAAAACAACAGGGCCAGGGAGATAGCTCAGTAGAATAAGTGCTTGACGGGCAAGTGCAGGGTCCTGAGTTCAATCCCTGGTACTGCAAAAAGATAAATAAAAAATAAAAAACAACACTAGGGCTGGCAAGATGGCTCAGCGATCTAAAGCGCTTGCTTTGGCAAGCTTAGGCAACCACAAGGACCGCGGTTCGATCCCCGGCACCACATGCTGCGCCAGCCCCACCCCCAGCACAGGCTGAGCCAACCATAACATAGATAGATAGATAGACAGATAGATAGATAGATAGATAGATAGAGAAAGAAAGAAAGAATAATCAAAAAAAAAACACTAACAAAAACTTATTTTCCTCTCAAATAAGTGATTAGCCAGCACCATTTACTGAAAGGCCCATTCTTCTTTTTAAGCTTGTATGTATGTATGTATGTATGCATGTATGTATGTATGTTATGGCTGGCTCAGCCTACCCTGGGAGTGGAGCTGGCACAGCAAGTGGTGCCAGGGATTGAACCACGGTGCCTGCAGTTGCCTAAGCTTGCCTCAGCAGGCACTTTAGACTGCTGAGCTATCTTGTCGGCCCAAAGGCCCATTCTTTTTAAACTAATAGGAAAGTGTCCATATTGTATGTCTCACTGTCTTATCTGTGTGGGGTCCACTACTGGATGCTCATTTCTGTCCCAGTAGATGATCTGTTTGTAGGCAAGCACTATCTTACTGAAACTTCACAGCATGTCTCTCTTTCCTGCTGAGTTAATGTTGGCGAGAACGATGTTCTCCTAGAATTATGATTTATTCCCAAAATTTCAAATTTACATGTATTGTGAATATTCACATTTTTCACAGGCATCTGTGCTTCAATAACAAGTAGTACTGAGTACTACTCTATGTAGGCATTGTTGCTGGTGTAGCAGATACTACTGAGCAAAAAGAGGCTAAAAAAGATTCCTGCCTCACAGAGCTTATATCCTGTGGAGGGAAAGAGACAATAAACTCTCAAGATAGTCAAAAGGCAATCTATGTGGTATATAAATGGGAAATGCTATGGGAAAATAAATCCAAGTAGATCATATAAAGGTCATAAGCAATGTAAGCCCTTCCCAGTTAAGTGGGAATTCACATTTTCCCCAAGTAGTCATTTCCTATGTTCACTTTTAAAAAACTGTAATGCACATCCTCTATCTGGAATTTTCCAACATATAACATTTCAGTGATTAGTAAAACTGTGAGAAAATTTTAAGGGACTCATGTATGTTTGCTCACTTTGTAGTTACAAAGTAAAGACACTGGAAATACTTTAAAAACCCTCACATATTATCATTTTATAAAAGACATTTTTTGCCCTGTCTTGAGAAAGGGTCTCACTATGCAGTCCAGGCTGGCCTTCAACTTGTGGGTATCCCCTGGCCTCAGTCTCCTCACTGGTGAGATTACAGGGGCACCACGCTGCTTGGCTATTTCATAAATCATTTAATAGCGAACATACATAAAGCATATTTCAGAGTGATGGGAGGCCCTTTCAGTTGAAGAATGTGGCTGTAGCTTGCTACGGACTGGCACAGGTCTCAAACGGACATTTCAGACTGCAGGGTAGAGACGAAAGCCAAGAGCTCCTTTCCTTTTTCTCAGGGCGCTGGCTTCTCTTACCTTTTCTCACAGGAGACGCCATCAATATCCATGCTCTGGGAGCGCGACAGGGACTGGGACTGCGTCTCTAGGCTGTTGGAGGGCGAGCTGCTCAGAGAGCTGACTCCCTCACTGCTCTGGCTCCGGTGTGCAACTCCTAGACAGAGGGCAGAGTGGCGAACCCTGGGACAGCGGCAAAGTCATGGCAGCAATGCCACCATGATGCCCGCAACCCAGAAGTGCCTGTGGGTGATGTTCAAGACTGCGATCACTTTAAAATCATAACACAATGACGAAAAAGCATGATCTGTTGCTATGTGAGGGCAGTAACAGTGACATCTGATGCCTAAAGGAGACCTCTCCTCAGCTCTTTCCCCAGTTCAAACTCTGGTCCATGATGACCTACAACTATATTTGATATAAACCCCAAATGAGGTACATTAATAAACAGATGTGCAATTAACCGTAAAAAAGTGGTGATGGGGGTCAAGGAGACAGCTCAGCAGACTAAGCACCTGCTTAGGCAAGCACAGGGACTGGAGTTTGATCCCTGGCACCACATACTGCACCGGCCCCACCCCTAGGCACACTGAGCCTGAGAGACAGGGTGTGGTGGCACACGCCTGTAATCCCAGTGCAGGGGAGGCTGAGAACAGGAGGACCACAAGGATCCAAGCTGCACAGTAAGACCCTGTACCAAGTACATTAAAAGTGGTGATGGTAGAATCTTGATGACATGGAAGTGTTCATCACAATATTCTCTCAATCTTGCTATAGATTTGACATTTTCATAATAAAATGTTGAACAGTACAAACAGAATCAACTAAGCAATCTCTAAACAGGTTTCAATTTATTAGCTGCAGATTTGAGGAAAATTTAAAAATCAACATGGTCCTTGCCATCGTAGAGCTTATGGTGAGCTCCAAGATTTAGCTATCATGAACTGTGCTGATAGAAACACAGGTATGAAAAAAAAAAAAAAAAAAAAAAAAAAAAGAAACACAGGTATGAAGACATGTAGGAGCACGGAACAGCTGGGTTGGATGGAACTTCTAGTTTTAGTTTTTTAAGAATTTTCCATAATGGGGGTTGGGGAGATAGCTCCGTGGCACAAGTGCCTGCCTGGCAAGTGCAAGGTCGTGAGTTCAAACCCCAGTCCTGCAAAAAAAAAAAAAAAAAAAAAGAATTTTCCATAGCAATCTCCACAATGGCTATACTAGTTCACATGAGCACCAACCACCCTTTTCCCTGCATCATCAGCAGCACTTGCTACTATTTGACTTCTTGATAACGGCTGTTCTGGGAAAGATTTATCTTGGTCCATGCTTTCGAAGGGTGCAGTCCATGCTTTTTCTGGGCCTGTGCTGAACAGAGTGCTATGTATGGGCTGAGTCGGGATGCATAGTGAAGCCTTCTTCATGGCATGGCACCCAGGGAGCAACAAGAGACAAGGAGTTAAGCCCTAGTACTGCCTCAAGGGCACCACCACCACTTTTCCCTAGGCCCCACCCCATAAAGGTTGCTCTACTTCCCAAAAGTGCCACAGGCTGGCATCCAAGCCACTAGCATATGGCCTTTGGAGGCGCCTCAGGTTAAATCTACGAAGGTCTGAAAAGAAACGTGCACCTATGTGGACTCCATTCCCAAGTGACAGTCACCACACTCTCTAATCCACCTCACTCACTAGCTACACTGTACAGACTGCATTTCATAGTAGTTACTGAGCCGATTATTCACCAAGTGCAACAGGGGTTTGAAGACACTTGCTAGATTTAAGGTTGCAGCACTAAATGAATACTACTAATGAACTGTGAGGTTTAAATCATTTAAATTCTGGGTGCCTCAGTTTATCTATACAATGATGGAGCCAAAGTAGAAAAATCTCCACCCTCTTCTAGTTCTACTGAAGTTAGAAATTATGCACTAATTTTTTTAAAACACTATGTTGTTCACAACATAAAACTAAACATTGAGCCAGGCATGGTGGTACATGCCAGGAATCCCATCACTCAGGACAGAGGAGTATACACCGGAAGGGTTCCAAGGCCAGCCTGAGCTACATAAACTCTACTTCCTTGCCTTCGCATTTTTTACCCTCTTCCCATTAAGTCTCTAAAATAAATTTGTTTGTACCCTGCACCCCGCAAAAAAACACAAGGTTTTCTTCTAAAATACAATTGCTTTAAACTTCAACCAGGAGATGCAAAAGATGAGCAGCAGCACTCCAAGCCAACGTGGCCTACCTCCTGGATGCTGACTATACCCTCAATTAGACAAAGGAGAAAAACAAGGTCATTTCTTCCCCACCCCAACATTTTCAATCAAGGCAGGATAACAAGAAAAATACACAGAAAACTAAGGATGAAATTTGTGGCACAACCTCTACAGTTCACTGGGCCTCTAAGAGGAGAAGAAGGACTAGGGGAGGATTAAAGATGCTCTGAAAGTCAGGACAAAAGGTGGCATGAAAAGGGTAGAGCCCAGCTAGCAGACCCTGAAAGCCTGAGGCTCTAGCTGGAAACGGAGTCAAGGCAGGCTAGGAAGCAGGTGAGGGACAGGCTTAAGGATCAGGGACAAGGGCCACAGAAAGCGCTCTGGCAGCAGTCTCCCAGTGTTCCTGCTACAACCCGGGAACAAGAGCAAGGAGAGCAAGGGCGTGAAAGCAGCACTGAGTTCCTAACCCCTGCTGCTCAAGGAGGAGGGAGAGGGAAGAGGACGGTGACTCCTCACAGGACCAGCCTCTCGCGGGTAAGACAGCACCACTTTGTCCAGATGCACAAAGTAATCTGCATGCTGCTGCAGCCCCACACTAATGACACCCTTCCTTCAGCAGCCACAAGGCCTGCCAGGGTGAGGGAGCAGCCAGGCTTGCAGAGGATGCCCTGTCAGTGGGGAAGGTCAATGCACATGAGAAAGCCAGGGCCTTAGCCAGCAAGAGGGGCCTCCATTGCTCAGCAGCCTCTCCAGGGCCCTGCTGCAGGCTGGGATCTTAGATCTTTTGCCTGATCTCTGACTCTAGTGCCTCTAGCCAGATGGGGATCATGTAGGCCCTCACGTATGCAAGGCAGTCACACTACCACTGAGCCACATCCCGGCTTTATTTTTTTCAATTTTATTTTGAGACACTCTTGCTCAGTTGCCTAAATTTACAATTCTCCTGTCTCAGCCTCCTGAATGGCTAGGACTGGCCCTGGACTAGCCCTGTTCTTTTTTTTTTTTTTTTTTAATGTTATGGCTAGCTCAGCCTGCCCTGGGGGTGGGGCTGGTACAGCACATGGTGGTGCCAGGGATCAAACCCCGGTGCCTAAAGTTGCCTAAGCTTGCCTAAGCAGGCACTTTAGACCGCTGAGCTATCTCACTGGCCCTGGCCCAGTTCTTTTCCTGCTTTCATGGCATTACACACCCAGACCCTAACCAGCTCTGAACTCACGCAAACCTCCCTCTCCCACACTGTGAATCACGCAGAGGATGGGGGAAGAAAAGGACTTTTACACGACAATCGGGGAGACAGCTCAGCAACATAAGCACCTGCCTGGCAAGTACAAGGTCCTGAGTTTGATTCCTGGTATAAAAAAACAAACAAACAAAAATCAATAAAAGGTTACTATTTCACTGCCAGTGCCAGCATTCTTAGCCACGGATAATTTACTATAAAAGAATGGCTTTGGGGGGCCGGCGAGATGGTTCAGTGGTCTAAAGCGCCTGCTTAGGAAAGCTCAGGCAACTGCAAGGACTGCGGTTCGATCTCCGGCACCACATGCTGCGCCAGCCCCACCACCAGGGCAGGCTGAGCCAGCCACAAAATAAATAAAGAAAGAAACAAACAAACACAACAAGCAAACAAAAAAAAAATAAAAATTAAAAATTAAAAAAAAAAAAAAAGAATGGCTTTGACTTAGTTGAAATTCCTACGAAGCAATAACCATGTTCCTTAGGCGCAAACTGAGAGCTGGGCATGGTGGCACATGCCTGTAGTCCCAGCACTCTGGGGGGCCAAGGCAGGATGCTCAGTCACAAGTTCAAATCCAGTCTGGGTAAACTTAGCAACTTAGTAAGACCCAACTTCAAAAAATGTTAAAGACCTGAGGAGGTAGCTCAGTGCTAAATGCTCTGGTTTTGACCAACGGTACCTCAGCCAATCAAGCAGCAGGGCACAGAGATGTAGCTCAGTATGCAGGTCCTGCGTTCAGTTCCCAGTGCAGAACAGGACAGACCCAAGCCGGAGAAGGAAACTAAAATGACTGCTGTCCCAAGGCCCTTTCTGCCCCAGGGCTTCCGCATCTGTTTTCCTCCTATTTGTTCACTTAGCCTCACGTAGGTTTTTGTTGTTGTTTTTTAATGCTTTTAGGACAGGGTCTACAGGGTCTCATACATAGAGGGACTCGTACAGATGCTCCTGTTTACAGCCTCCCAAGCAGCGCACAAGTCACCACAGCCAGTATCAATCATCTCAGTGTGCCCGGGGTCAGACCGGGCATGGCTGACCCCTGCCTCTGCCTAAGCAGGTGTTTTAATCCCCTGAGCTATCTGGCTGGCCTTCCCACTTGGTTTTGTCCCTCACTTTATTCACACTTATGCTCAAGGTCTCTTTCTTGGGTCTCCAGTGACTATCTTTAAAATCTGCTCCCTTGCTCGGCGCTCGGCCAACTTCAGTGCACTGTCCAGCTCTCACAGTGGCAGTGAGCCACCAGACAGGTCACACAGCTTTTGTTTGTTCTCACTAAACCACCTGGCCTACAGCAGAAACTAACACAAGATGCTTTAAAGAAATATTAAATAGGCCGGGGGTGGTGGCTCACACCTGTAATCCCAGCACTTGGGAGGCTGAGGCACGAGGATCAGTGAGAAGAATGGTGTCAGTTCGAGACCAGCCTGGGCTACAAAAGTGAGCTCAAGGCCAGCCTGAACTGCATAGCCAGATCCTGTCTCAAAAAGACACTCACACACACACATACATTAAACAAAGACAATGTAAATTCAGTGTTTCATAAGTACTGGTTACAGCTAAAATACAGAACAGATAAAACATAAGTTAGAGAAATACAAATAACAGTTTCACTGGAATATGCAAAGATTTCCCTATTTTCAAAAGAATCCTTTTTATTTTTAACTAAAATGGTAGATTTTTAGATCCAGGCTTGTGGTGGCACAGGCCTGTAATTCCAGCACTTGGGAGGCTGAGGTAAAAGGACCGCTGGGAATTTGGAGACCTGGCTAGGCTACAAAGTGAGCCCAAGG
>PVKN010017081.1:6653-17630 GCA_004027915.1 Capromys pilorides | reverse complement strand
CATTGCAGCCTATCAGAAAAGCCATGTATGCTCTCTTTGCTTCCATGAGGAAAAGAAAGGTTTATTTAAATATTCCCCATTAAAATAAGTCATTTTTTCAATAACAGTGAAGACCCTGGTTCTGCTTATCCTTCAGGCATTTACATACGTGATCAGCTTCCTAGATCAATACCAATCTCTACTCCTCTTCATCACCCACACCCCCATGCAGAAACTCAACCACACTCAGAGCTATGACATATCTTCTAGAACCACACACATCTCTGTGTCTGCATGGGTGTCTTCCTCCCAGCCCTGCGTTCAAGTCCTACAGATGTGATCCCTGCGACCTGAAGGCTTTCCCCATCCTGTCCCTCTTGGACACCAGAGCTGAGAGCATGGCCCCACCACTCCCAACATGAGGACTGCCTTTGCATCCCAGGCTCCTGTCGGCTTCCTAAGCAGGGCCTTCACATCCATTTTTCTGCCTGTTCTTCTCCTTAACCTGCATGACCTCCATGATACTCAGTGGAGCTAGTAAGCAGGTGTTCTGGGTACTGAAAGAAATTTTGTGAGGATAGAACATGCAAGCTTAGAGGAAACTAGGTATAAGCATAAGAATGAACAGTTCAAGGGCCAGTGACATAGCTCAGTGGACTAAGTGCCTGCTTAGGCCAGTGCAGGACCATAGGTTCAATCCCTGTCACCACATTCTCCACTCGCTCCTCCTCCAGTCACACTGAGCTGTCCACAGAATCCAGGCATGGCAGAGCATGCCTGTAATTCTAGCCCTGGAGGGGCTGAAAACAGGAGAATCGCTAGGAGTCTGAACTGCATAGTGAGACTCTATACCAAGCACATACAATTGAAAATAGAAAACAAAAGAATAAACTATTCCTAGAGGCATATATAAAGTAAGAGCGGTAACCTAAGAGATCCAGAAAACTTCAAAAATAGACATGCATGCTTATTAACCCAGATGGCACACCGGTGGTCAGACGAGAGAAAGACTCCTACCTTCTTTGACCTTTCTGAAGATATTGGGAGAGAACATTCATAAACAGAAAGAGAGATTCCATACTGAGAGACGCTGTACTACTAGTGATGAATTCCAGTCTTTCTTATCAATCAGGATTATACATTATCTAGATTTTGATCTCACTTAGGTTTCACACCAAATGCCTATATGGAATCAGCATGGAGGAAGTCGCCCTGGACTCAACAACACCCTCTTGTGCTGTGTGCTTGTAACCATTTACCAGACCCTGGTATTGAGCAGCGTCCCCAGCATCTGGAATGCCTTTTCGTGTGTGTGAAAATAGCACTAAAACTGTGTATGCTTCATCTTATTTCCTGCTTTTGTGGGTTTTTGCTTTTGCAAGAATATTTATATACTCCGTATTTTTTACAAAATTTTCTACATCCTTCATGCAACTTCCTTTGCATTTGTTATTTGTTATATTTTGTGTTTGCAGGTAATTCTTGGAAGTATAAGAATGTATATTCCAAGAAAATTGCGGAACTGGAAGACTTCTAAGAATTGGGACAATAGAGACCACTCTGGAACCTCAGAGGTTGGTTCCCAAACATCCTCATGATCTGGGGAAGCACATTTCTCAGAATTTCTTTTGTTTCTACTCTTTTCTGTAGCTTTCACCCATGAGAGGCGCTGCTATGAGATTTGGAATTCAGAAAAGGATGACATAACCTCGACTGACACCTGCGGACAGATTGGAGGACAAAGGTCACAGAGAAACAAGGGAGATGTTGCACAGTATGTCTCAGGTCTGTGGGCTGTCTGAGGGCCACTTGATTAGTGACCTATACATTTAGTGGCAGAGATTCTGGATTCTGGGAGAACAGGACACAGTCCCATGATTATGTCACTTCTTTGCCAGCGGTGAACACTAAAACCTTTAAAAGTCATCGTTTATATTATTTTACTTGAAAGATAATCTGGGCTTTGAATATCTCTAGCAGGTTTTCATTTTCCCAGTCATTTTCAAATGGCATCAGAACCCCAAAGATTCTGCCTCTATTATGCAGAGAGAGCAGCCAGGCCTTTCCTGTTTTCTATGAGAAGGAAGATACCTACAGTGCAAGAGAGGTTCTTGGTCCCTTGTACCTGGACTTCCCAGTACCTTCCAATCCTAGATGCCTCTGAAGAACACTCAGAATTGTAAGACACTGTGAAGACCAGATGGCAAAGGCCAGCCTCACACTTCTGCTTCCCTGGGAGGTTTTTGTTATGGCTTGAATCACTGTGGGAGGGTAACTATCATGCTGCTCACAGTAACAAGTGGCAACATCTTCAGGCTCCAGACTGCTGAGGGTGAGCATGAAATCTGTCCCAGAACCAGTGCCACTGAACCTCGAGGGCACTCCAGATTCTAAGCTAGTTGCAGAGTAGATTAGAAGTTGAGGGGCTTTCCCTGGCTTCTGTTGATACCAAGCTAACCAGTCACTTATGCCCTGACTGACCCTGCAATTGATGGTGACTCTGTCTCCTATCGATGCAGATATGGAGGAGGAGACTGGGTCATCTGGATGTCACATCTGGTACCTGACACGGGAAACATAAAAACAGACAGTCAGATAATTACACAAGGTGTAAGAGCACATCTCTGCAGAACCAGGCATCCCTGGCCACAGGAGGCTGAGGAGATTCCCACTGTTGTCCTTCCATACCTTGGATCCAGAGCAGCAGGAGCCCCAGGAGCTGACTGGAGACCCTCATGTCTGCGCTGTGTCTGACCTGGAGCGCCTCCTGCACAGGCTGTGGCTGGTCTCTTAAGAAGTCCTGGGGACATCGGGCTGTGCTGTGAGCACCTGCAAACCAGCAGGGCTGGGCGGGGAGGGCCACCTGCAGGCCAGGCTCCTCCCAGTAGTTCAGCTCAGCTCAAGAGCACCCAGCATTAGTGTCCTCAAATCAGCTACAAGCAGCAGATTTCCCTAGGGAAATCAGGTTTCTCCCTGGAGGACATTTGTTTTTATTGTCCAATTTCCTCAAAGCTTATAATGATTCTGAGTCTACATTTGTAATATGCTGTTCAGAAAGGGATCTATAGAGGAATACTCATGTTTGGAAAGAACACACATGACAGCAAATGTGACAGAATGAGCTCTAAGTTTTCAGACCCAAGCAGAGGCAGCAGAAGGAGGAAGCCTGTGTGTGGCCCACACGGAGAGACTGCTGTAGGTGTCAAGTGCCTGCATCACTGTGCGCGCTCAATCTGATGGTGAGGAAAAAAATCTCTGTCTTGCTACAACTCTGGAACACGGTGCTCTGTGGCTTTTTCCTCAAAGCAAAGTCTCAGTTTTGCAATTTTGAGTCTGCAAAGAGTGGAGACTTGCTGCTCCTTGAGATACCCTCAGACCATCTTTTCCATTTTCCTGTTCCTTCTCAGCAGTGGAGGTCTCCTGAGCTCTGTTTGTAGTCCACAGCTTTCCAGGAGCTCCCTTCTTGGCTGAAAACTTCCAAAAGCAGTCAGGCCACTATTTTTGCTTTTGGCTACCTTGTAACGCTTTTGGCCAGATTAATTTGCTAGCCTTAATCTCAGCCTCTGGACACAAGCCAAATGCATACATGCCTTTTCCAAAGACATACTACAGATTATCTGGAGTCCAACAGCCAATGTAGTCCTTCCCATCAGACACGTTTCTAGCCTGCGCTTCACTGGTTTTCTGATGTTGTGAGCTCCACTATAATCCCCCTACAAAATGTCCCATGATGTTCCACTTCGACTCTTTCAGGTGACATCACCCAACCTTTCCAGACTTCCCACAGCCATTTCCAAAGGCTCTGGGACCACATGGTCAGAGATCGTCACAGCAAAGATCCCATTTTTCTCTTATCGCTGAGGCAAAATCCTCACATGCACAGAGAGACTATCTCTTTGCTTCAGACTTCGAAGTTCTTGGTATAAGAAAAATAAAACCATATTACAAGATAAGAAGGTAAAGAATATTAATAGAAACTCACAAAGCAATACAAAAAAAAACCTAGTTCCATGTTCAGGATTTATAAATAAATCTACCAGTGCCACCATGTCCCACTAAGCTTTCTGTTGCCTTGCCCCTGGTCTCATCACCTACTCCAACATCAGGGATTTGCTCTCCCACCGCTGAAAGGCCAGCTCTGTCTCTCACTTTGTGTGTCTTTCTATGTGCTATGCTACAAGCTTCATGAGATTCTGAGATTGCCTGTGTCCATATACTGTCTTCACCTCACGTAAGCCACTGAGCTACTAATGTCCTGCCCTTTGTGAGCATTTTAGTTCCACAACTTACACATAATAACTCCAAATTTCATCAGGATCCTAAATGAAAACAGTTCCCCAGGATGTTTCCAAGCTTAGGGACACATTTACCATGAGGACAAAGGTTTACGGCACCATTGGGGTGAGATATGTTCCATGCTAAGGTACAGGAAGACTTGTGGGGTTGGGGGCCAGATGAGGCCCCTGAGGATGGACTTGCTTTACAATAGAATAATGGCAAAAAGGACAGCACCTGGGAATCTGCTATGAGATGCAGAAAGGATGGAGAAGGTGCACATGTGGAGACAGAGACGTCGGTCCTGACATCAGTGCAGCAAACGCAGAGTCTCAGGTCCCTCTATGGAGGCTGAAAGGACAGCCAACATGTCTGCATCCCAGCATGGGTACAGCGGTCCATGCTCCGAGTGGTGCCCCTGATATCTCTTTGCTGGATGGTTTATGGACCTCCTGATTCTCAATACATCTTAACATATTTGCTTTCAAAATGTTGTTCAAATTTTTATTTAAATCAGTGTTTTCTTTAGGAAGTAATGATGATGTCTGCACATAACAAACAGGTATTGAAAACATTACTATTGCTACCAATTTGCTACTATTATTTTTACTAAATACTGTGTGTTTTCAAGTATTTCCGTCTTTGCATTCTCATTTCAACAAGATCACATTGTTTCTCTTGCAGTTGCCTAAAGTAAGTGAAATAAAACTTAGGTTAATGGATTTCAACGACTGTCTGAAACATGCTTCACATGTTTATTCCTTTGCACAGTTGATCAGTCCCTGGAGGCTTCATACTCACTGCCCCTGGTCACACACACAATTAGGACATCATCACTTTTCTCTCTATTACTTATGGACCTCACAGATGGGAGACATTGAAGTCTCATTTGTGCAGAGGACACACTGCCTAGTCTCTTGGCAGTTGGGACCCTGAACGCTGGACCTAGGATTCACCAGCACTGGAGGAAATCGATCAGGGATGTAAGTGCCTGTCTGGCAAGGGCAAGATCCTGAGCTGAGTCGAAGATTGGGAAAAAAAAAATCAGTGCCACTTCCTGTGAGGTAGGGAGATGGTTTCTTGTAAACAGCAGTTCCTTGGTTTTCAAATTTAATTTCTTTTCCAATGTGGAGGAAGGAGACTGCTTTCGTGCTGGTCAAGGGAAGATTGCCGTGTCCCATTTTGTCACCTGATGTGCAGTGTGCCAAGGGAAGCACATCCTCCCAGAGACTTTTGCATGTACACTGAATTGGCTGTAAACAGGAGTGTTGGTGACCTAACGCATTACTGTAACTCCTCACAGCAACATGGTGCACAGCTGTTGAACCAGGAGTCCACCCATGAGTTTAAAAATCAGAAAATCAGGACTCAGAGTTCAGCAGCAGCCACAGGAGAAGTGAGGAGAGAGCAAGGAGGCCCCAGAGTCACCTGACTGCTTCAGGCCAGCCGTCAGCATCAGGACCCTAACCTGGACTTCCCACAGGGCTGAAACCTACAAGGTTTTAGAACATCTATTTTCATGAACAGATGTGCTGAATCTTCTGAGGAAAGACCAAACCATTTCCTATTTGTAGAAGAAAATTCTATGACAGCCAGATGCACTTAACTGGTTAATGGAGATAGTGTAGATGCCAGCTCCCTCTGGTAGGCAGAAGTGCACTGGGAAATCCCGCTGTACCTTGCCTGTGGCTGTAAGAAACCACGCTTTTGTTGAAATCCAGGTGATCCAAGCCCAAGGACCTGAGTCATTAGCGCATCAGGAGAAGATCACCACAGCTACACAACAGGGGCTGAGCAAAAAGAACTGTGGTGCCCAGCATCCCTCATAGAATGGCTGCAGCTCAGCAACACTCACAGCAGTTGAAAGCATCGAAAGGCGCAGCTGGGGCTGCCCAGCCTCACGCTTCTGCTTCCTGGGAGGTTTTTGTTATGGCTTGTATCACTGTGGGAGGGTAACTGTTATGCTGCTGACAATAATAAGTTGCAACATCTTCAGGCTGCAGGCTGCTGATGGTGAGAGTGTAATCTGTCCCAGACCCACTGCCACTAAACCTTGATGGGACCCCAGAAGCTAAGCTGGATGCATCATAGATCAGACGTGTAGGCGCCTTTCCAGGTTTCTGTTGATACCAAACTAGATAACCACCTATACTCTGACTGGTTTTGCAATTGATGGTGACTGTGTCTCCTACAGATGCGGAATGAGAGGACGGAGACTGAGTCATCTGGATGTCACATCTGGAACCTGATATTGCAAATAAGAAAGCAAAAAATTGTCATATTAGTCACATTAGAAGAATTTTCCCTGAAGAATAAGCACTGACCACACTTGAATGGCTAATATGGTGTTATCCTATTTTACCTCGGAGCCAGAGGAGCAGGAGCCCCAGAAGCTGAGTGGGAACTCTCATGGCCATGCTGTGTCCTGAGTGGAACTAACCGCTGCACAGTATCTGAGCAGCCTATTAAAAGGCTGTGCTCTGGGGACAGGCAAATAAGCAGAGCTAGGCAGGGCCATCCACAGCTGCAGGGCTGTCACATCTGAGTAGCTCAGCGCCACCAGTAACCTAGGTGTCCCAGATAGGACCGGCGGAGCACAGATTTGCCTACAAATACAGTGATTCTGCTGAGGGACAATTCACCACAGACAACAAAGGAAAAAATCATCCACATTCAAATTGTATCTAGACTTAGATTCATCATCGATTTCACAGATGGAATAAGATTTTATAGCATGTGCTTGTTTGGAAACAATTCAATGTAAATTGTAGCAATTTAGACGTCAACTTTCTACCAAATGTTTCTGTTAGAAGCAGGCAGATGTTTTGTGCTCTACATAAGACATTTCTGTGATTATAAAATTATTTAATTTTCAACAATGAATTCAGCTCTTTGAGGTCTACCTTACCTTTACTCAAATCATTCTGTAACGCACATACACTGTCGTTTTTCTGTGTAGTTTCCAATAATCTACTGAAGATGCCTAGGAGTAGGAAGGTGTCCCTTCAGTGAGTGTTTCCCTCAGAGATCCAATGCTATCCAAAGCTACAGATCACTGCTATACCACAGGATGAAAACAATGCACATCACTATTTGGGGATCCCTCTCCCATATTCTCTTTGCTTTTCTTTCATCTGATAATACTCCTCAAAGTTCATCAGCATGCAAGCCTGACCAGTGTTGTCGGACCCAGTAAGTACAACAAAATCTCTGTTCCTTCTTCCAACTGTAATAGACTAATTAGAAGTTAAGTATCACTTTTGCATTAGTCCAGACCCAGTTAACTCAGTTCTTTCCAAAAAAACATACCAAGTGCAGGTAAATGAGATTTCCCTTAGGTGCAACCCCTGACAACATGGCCCTGGGGACTTCAGTGCAGCTCTTCTGTGGCCTGCACCTTCTAGGAAGCGGTGGAGATGGAGCCCTAGGGAGAGGCCAGTCTAGCAATCCTGCATGGTGAGTCCAATCCTCTGTAGGCTGCCTCATGAACACATTAGCAGTGAGTGGGGTGCGTATTACCATAATAAATATGAGAATGTGGGTTCCTGTGTTGCATCTTCTTAGTCTTTGGATGGACACTCAGAAATGGTACTGCTGGATATGATAGTAACTATGTTCTTAGTTTATTTAGGATTCCGTGTACTGTCCATAGCTGTTTTAATAAAAAATATCTGCAACAGGCATGCCACAAAGACTCCTTTTAGCAGATAGACTAAACAGCAAATTTATTCTGGTTTTGCTTTTTGTTTTTCCTTCTAATTTAAGTCAAATCTCAGTGCAGCTCAAATTTGTAGTGTTGTGAGGCCCAAACATGTAACCATTTTTCACACATCGTACTAATCCCTGAGAACTCCTCATTTGAGACTATCTACCCTTTTTAATAGGTTACTGGTTCTTCTGTTTAGTTTCTTGAGTTCTTTCTATAGTCTGGATATTGACCTTTTGCAAATGAACAGTAGGTGGACATTGCGTGCGCTGTCTTCACTCTGTACACTTTGCTTTGGTGAGGAGAAACAGCACAATCTGGTGGCATCTCATTGTCTGGTCTCACTCATTTCCTGAGCTACCTTAGTCTAACTCAGAAAATCATTGCCAGTGTCGGTGTGCTCTGTATTACCTTCTGGTAGTCCCAGTGTATCAGATCTTACCTTTAGCTCTCAATTCTGAGTGGAGTTTTGAACAACATGACACATAGCAGCCTAAAGCCATTCTTCTAAATGAAAAATGCACAACCTTTATCAAGATGGCAGCATTAGTTGATAGTTTCTAGCCCTAGTATAAATTGCTGAATTACTATGGTGGTCATCTGATATGGCTGAAGCTCTTAAAACAACAGCTTGTCTTCCTAGAGACCACCTCCTCCTGTCTTCTCCAACACAGTCCAGGATGCCATTTTCTTTCAGCTTTCCTGATACCTCAGGGAAGACCCTAATCAGCTCCTCAGATATTTCTAAGCAACCTCCTCATACATCACCCCTTAGAATAACCCATAAAAACCTCAGCTTTCATTTTGTTTATTTTTGATTTTTATTTTGTTGGGTTGTTTTCTTTTTTCTTTCTTTTTCTTTTCCTCCACTTTCTTGTCTCAGATCAGAAGATCTGTGTGTCCCATATGCCACCAACCCTTTCACGTCTTTGGAGTTAGTAAAGGCTTCTTTTGCATTTTTGTATTTCTTTAGTGCGCTGCTAAGAAACCTATCAATAGTCAAGGTTGTGGGGCGCCAGATAGCTCAGCAGATTAAAGCATCTGCCTAGGCAGAGGCAGGTCCCAGGGGTTGGATCCCCTGCCTGCTGTGCTGGCCTTGCCCCCAGGGCACATTGAGAGGGCATTTGAGACTAAGCATGATTGTACATGACTAGAATCCTAGTGAGTGGGAGGCTGAAAAACAGGAAGGATCACTACAAATCCAATCTGTGTGGTGAGACCCTATAGATCCTGTAGACCCTGTACAAAATACATTAAAAAAATAAGAATAAAAAACAAAAATAGGCAAGAATACTGCTCGGAGGAAGTTTAAGAGTGGAAGTAATTACCCTGATCAGCTCAAAGCAAATTGAAGGGTCCACATAACAGTGAATGACAAAGTCACAACCAGAAAGAGCATAAACATGGCAAGGGACAGCAGAGTGAAACTGTAGGGGGTTTTTTTGTTTTTTGTTTTTTTTGTTTTTTTTGTATTATGGCCAGCTCAACCTGCCCTGGGGGTGTGGCTGGTGCAGGCTGTGGTGCCAGAGATTGAACTGTGGTCCCTGTGGTTGCCTAAGCTTTCTTAAGCAGGCTCTTTAGACCTGAACCATTTTTTTTCATGGTAGTACCAAGTAACTTATTACAAATATACAAACCTTCGTGCCATGTTTCCTCAATGTATGTGTTTCTCATAGGTACTGCAAAGTCCAAAGTAATGAGTTTTCCACTTGTGAACTAAAGGAGCTGCTGCTATTCTTGTTCAGGAGTCTACAAATTCTCCCAGGACAGCTGACTTTAATCCTTTTAGGTAAACTCATGAAGACAGAAGCTCTGATTCTAAACCCTATATAGAAATCCAGTTGCTGGATTGTAAATCATTTTCTCCTCCAATTTAAAGTGCTAACCCTGGAATCCATGCCTAGATTCAGATAAACAGGGACTGTAGGTCATGCAGACCAACAAAGATCCAGTTGTCTCCACTGGAGGGTGAAGTTCAAGGTCTTATTGCTTGGCAAGGGGCTGTCCTTGGCAAAGAGATAGGGAAGTTTGTGGGGATGGAAGTGCAGATGGCCCTGCTGCAAGGGTAGTAAAGCATGGTGTCCCTAAGCCCTGGGGTGGAAGTTACACAGAGTGAGAACTGCGGTCTTGCCTCAGTGGTCAGTGGTGTCAGTGGTGGTTCAGGTTCCTCCTGCTGTGTAGGTAACAGAAGATTCTATGCAATTGGACACCTTTGCTTCCAAACGGGGCCTAATATTTTTCACTAAAAATGTTTTTCCTATTTAGGAGGAGCATTTTTTATCATGCATTGTGAGAAACATATTGCAAATGGCCTATGAGACTTAAGGGTCAATAACATGTGAGTCATTGCTGGTATCAAATTTGCTATTATTTCTGTTATAGAGTGTGTGTCTCTGTATATGTGTATGTGCTCAAATCATTCCAATCTTCTCTCCTCCTCCATCATTTCAGTCAGGTGCTATCTCAGGATTTCAGCTATGATAAAAGTTTAGTTATTCTGAACATGGTAATGCGTACCTATAATCCCAGCACTCAAGAGACTGGGGCAGGAAAATCACAGTAAGTTTGAGGTCATTCTGGGATATACAGTGAGTTCTACGCTAATCTAAACTACATGGCAAGTGGGGCTAGGAAGATAGCTCCGTAGCACAAGTGCCTGGCTGGCAACTGCAAGGTTGCAAGTTCGAACCCTGATCCTGCAAAAAGAGAAAAAAAAATGGTTCAGCGATCTAAAGCGCCTGCTTAGGAAAGCTTAGGCAACTTCAGGGACTGCACTTTGAGAAATCTTAGGCAATCACAGGGACAGCAGTTCTATTCCTGGCACCACAGCCTGCACCAGCCATACCCCCAGGGCAGGCTGAGCTGGACATAATACAAAAAAAAAAAAAAAAAAAAAAAAAAAAAAAAAAAAAAAAAAAAAAAAAAAAAAAAAAAAAAAAAAAAAAAAAAAAAAAAAAAAAAAAAAAAAAAAAAAAAAAAAAAAAAAAAAAAAAAAAAAAAAAAAAAAAAAAAAAAAA
>PVKN010017080.1:0-17524 GCA_004027915.1 Capromys pilorides | reverse complement strand
CTTCCTATCTTCTCACTTTTGGCTGAAATTCAGGTTTTAGTATAACCTTATTTCCCTAATGTTCTATATCGATATCTATGTCTGTCTGGCTGTCTGTCTGTCTGTCTGTCTACTTATCTCTATCTAAAAATCTACATTTATCCACATCTCTAGCCATATTTAAAATTTATATACATATAGCTTTATAGATATGTGCATATTTACGTATATGTGTAAATACAGTATATATTTTAAAATTATTTTTGTTTGCTTTTCAGTTCTTTGGCAGTGTGGAGAGGCTGTATGTTAAGATATGGAGACTCTGGACTCAGATTGATTCGTCTGCCAATTAACACAACCTTCTAGGAAGTTACTGATATTTCTATGCAGCTCTATAAAGTTGAACATATCATTCAACTCATATTTTAACCTCATAATTTAAACTATTAGGAAAAAGCTGTGGGGGAGGCTGAAAAGATGTTCCTTGGGGGAATTTTTGTTGCTGAAATGAAAGATACTAATAGACTCACAAAAAGTTCCATAAAACAAATGAAAAAAATGTTACAGTGAAGATACAGATAATTCGGGAAGCTGCAGCCATCTGGTTATGGTCAAAATAGCTGCTTCTTATGCCCTTAGATGGTACAAATTATTGGCAGACCTCAAAAACCAGAACAGGAATCCATTTTGAGATCAGATTTCTTTGGCTTTCAAGACATGTTTATAAGGAAATCAAGATTAGAGGAAACAGGAAGAACTGAAGTGTGGAGAGAATTTACCATCAGAGAGCTACTCAGTCCGGCCATTGTTTAACTGGAGCAGAACTTGAATGAGAGGACAGGTGGAGGCCCACGCCAGTTTATTCATTCGGCCTTTTCATTTTGCTTCCAAGTTTACCACTTGCGAGCCAGTTGGTGACATGTATCATGCAAGACATGCTAAGAGTGGCAACCAAGCGGCTCCCTGCAGCGGGAGCACGGTCCTCACCCACAGCAGAGACCAATGCATGGCTAGTGAACAGTTCTTTTTAAGCACAGAAAGCTCCTTTGTAAGATCCACAAGCAACATAGAGGGAACACATTATAGGGGCTGGGCACAGAGGCTGAGATCTTCCTTTGTGAGGAGTACCATTCTGATTTAAGCACTAAAAGTAATGATATTCTGAACTCATGACGCATAGGTCAATAAAACCTAGCACACTGATACATTACTGAGTTTCTCAGTGCAGACTAAGAAGGGACTCACCTTTCCCTTCAAGTCACCCAATCACTGTGTAGCTAACTCCCAGCAACCTCTTGTTCCCCTGCTCATAGCCCACCTTCCCTGGTTTATTGAACATGGTGTTTGCTTTTTCTTTGTTTCTTAGCTTGGACTTTCATTCCTTTCCCTCACGACCTGTTTTCTACCCTCCTAATTTCACTCCCCACTTTCTAGGACTGCTCTTTGCTCTGGCCTCTATTCTGAATTCCCATTCCAACAATCTGTGAAATCAGAACAAAGGAACTGAATAACTTCCTGAAGAGGCTGGCTCTTGGGTGATAAGGAAGGAAAGGAGGGTGTTGGCATTCTCCTATGTGAAAAATAATTTGCATGCCTCAATAGATATATTACACATGTTGCTTATGCAGATTAAAAGTTTTGAAACTATTTTTGAATAATATTTCAGAGTGTATTGTATGGAATATTGAGGAAGACAACATGTATTCATATGGTATACACACTATTTTCCGGATGGCCTTCGCATTATTCCAAATACTAAGATCTTAATGTATGCCTGAAACTGAGTTAAGAATTGATGTATAACCTGTGTAATCTTATTCAGATAATTATTATATAATATATCAGAGATTTACTTCTGGGGCTCCTCAGGGTCACTCTAAATAGATAGTTATTCATTTCAGTCAAGGTGAAGAGGTCCGTGAGAATGGACCTCAAGGTATATTATGGCAGAAATTTATTTGCTGGTAACATGACTATAGAGGAAAGCAAACAGGCAGAATGGCTTCTTAGGAAGTCATTTAGGGGCTCAGAGGAGTGGGAGCTTTGTCACTTTCATGTGGTCTCCAGGAGCACGGGATTGCCAGAGGGTTACACTCAGAAGGCTCTAAGGCACCAGCTGTGGGAGCAGCCCTGCCATTTGGGCTTATGTTCCACTGCCCTCAAAGGCACATCTAGTTGCAGAGGAAGATGGGAAACATAGTTTACCTAAGTTCCCAGGAAGTGAAAAATATGGATTTTAATCAACAATTTCTGCCACAAAGTCTATTTATCAATCAGCGGCTATTGTGACCCTACAGGAATAGATATACTTCATTCGAAGGATGAACTTGTCAAAAAGATTTAAAAGAATGCTCTCTTTTTCACAGTAGTCAGGCAACTCTGACTTCATCCAAGGAGAGATAGTTAATTTAAGGATAAAAAACTTCAGCACTATGCAGCCCTATCTGTGTGTGCCTTCCCTCCAATTAAACAAAAACAGCATTCTGTTTTAATTCCCCAGGGCAGTAATTAACATCCCAAGGATATTAATCAGATTTCAGCAAAATGTTTTATAAAGCTTTATTTAGCTCAATATATAATTATTGGAAACATTTGTTGGGGTGTATTTGTGTTCATTTTCTAACTTTAAGACAAGAGTCAAAACTCAGAACTGCTTAACTATTACTCCAAGTCACACATAAACCAAACCTTTATGATTCATCCATCAAGGTGAGCATGATATCCATCTTTGGACTTTTCTGGCATTAGAAAACGAATACACATAACTTGGCTTAAAAGTCAGCAGGAGTAAGAGGCCTTAAAATGACTTAATGATCTTGTTCATTACTGGCTCTAAATTATATTTAATCTAAGGGCGGGCCCTTGCTGCTATATTACTTGTAGAACCAGTTATGTTTCATGCAGAATGACTTTGTTCATCTAAAATCAGAAGTGAAGTCTTTGTCTAGGCTAATTAGGTGGGTAAAGGGCAAAGCAAACAAAACTGCTTTGGAGCCAACTTGATTATGTAGGTTTATGAAGAACAGTGAAGACTTTGATAACTGAAACATGCAGATAATCCCTAAATCTCACTCTGCTCATTGGTTTTAATTACTTCCTCCTTGGGTTTGTATCAGTGTAGGTCAAATCAGCTGCTCTTTCACTTGCCCTTGGCTCCTGCATGCTTACTCTTCTAAAGGATGACAAAATAAATATGTATAGGGAGGAAAATGGTAAGAGGACAGGTTGTCCCAAATCTATGTAAAAGTCCCTAAGCCACTGAGCGTTGATAGTAAAGGGTTTTTTCTTGTCACTGAGTTGATGACAGAAGTCAAAGTAGAGAATTGAAATACGAGTTCTGAATTCAGTTAGACCTATATACATATCTAGCACTCTGTGCTACTTAAGTTTTGGCAGTTATTTAATTTTCCTAATCCCTGTGTATAAAACAGACTGAACTGTCCCTTTGTGGTGTTTTTGTAAGGCTTATATAAGATAATGCCTGTTATGCCTTCAACTAATTGGTTGGCATGCAGTAAGTACTCAATAAATGTGAGTTATAGTTCTTGTCGCTCTCCTCCTTTCATGTTTCACTTACTTCTTTATTCCCAATGAGAATTAAGGGGACATTTATTGTGGAGGCTCTGTAATGCCACACTACTTCAGTAGTTATTGTAGCAGTCCCCATGCCCTTTATGACCTTATGGATGAAACAGTGTGTGGTTCAGAGCAGCTCTTTCTTCTCAGCTCTATTTTGTTCTTGATATAGCTGTTCTATTCACACACCTTGCAATCTGTGAAGTTAAAATTAACCTATTTGCCAACCTGCATCTCAGTGAGAAACTGAAAAATTACACCTTCTCTACGCACTAGACAGTGTTTTCTAGTGCATCTTTGATGGAGAATATGATAAATCAAGAGATGGCTTAAAGGGAAAAGATTAAATTCTATCTGTGCTTAGTTTATTCCTTTGGAAAAGTCCTGTGCAAATGTCAAAGCTGGGTTGAGAGAACAGGATGTGACATGGAAGTCGCTCAGTTGTGTCTCCACACACATTTTTGAAATGGGGAATCAAAGTGTGCCAGTGTAACTGTCAGATTTGGGCATATGGAACAATCTAAGGAATCAGACTCTTTCCAGTAACACGTTTAGCAACTTCCTTTAAGGAGAGACAGAGAAAGAAAGAAAAAAACCTCACTGCCTTTACAACCAAGGCTTCGCTTCAGTCAAGGCTTTGGAGGAATCTGCCTTTCCATCCTGCAGGTAGCTGCCGTTTCTCTGACTTCAGGTGGGAGGGTGCAGTGCGGTTACATGCATGCTGCCACCTTTTGGTCTTAGGTGCCCTGCATTGGCTTGGTCGCCTTCCATTTTCTTTTTCATTTTAGAGCCATGGTGGGAGGCCAGGATGGATGGTTTGTGTTGATCTTGTCCTGGAAGGCAGCTGGGTGTGTTCATTCACTTCCAAGACAGTATGGATCAACACACCTGTTACACAGATGCCCTCTCTTCCTATTTGGTCCTTACCTCTTTCAATGAACCATTTAAGACAGCTCTTAGTTCTCCCTGCATTTATCTCTTCTTTCTCACCCCTGCCCTGTTATTCAACTCTAACATTTCATGTCTTACAGTATAGAATCAGTGGAGGTAGGACATGAACAGGGAATTTGATTTAAGGTCTAGCCAAAGAATTTTAAGTTATCATAAAGCTACTTGTGACCTGACTCTTAACACAGGTGATAGGAAGAGAACAAGGATTGAAAATAGCCCTTTCCTGCCTGGCACAGTGAATATACAATAGGGGAGGGTAGCTGTCTACACGATGGGTAGATTGAGGGGTAGTAGGCATGACCCTTTGCCCTGAAATATCTCACTGATATGTAAAATGTTACCATCAGGGATTATTTCTTTTGCATATGCTTAAGTTTTCTAGAGGCCTCCATTTTTACCTGTCTGGGAAATATAATTTTAAAAGTTGTATATCAATTCATTTAATATTCAAAATAACTCTATGTGGTAAGTTGTGTGATTATTCTGATTTTATGGAAAACTGAGGCATTACCACTTGTCCAGAGCCCCTTAGCCATGAACTAGGGAATAAGAATTTGAACCCAGGTAGTCTACCTGCAGAGCCCAACTCTTAGCTCTGCATCCCTCACCAATAGCAGTACTGCTTATTTTGCTGGCCATAGCACCCAACACTATGGTAGAAACTCCTGGCTCTCGCAAGTCTCTCTTCTGCTATTTTTAAGTAGTTCTGGGAGTTCCCAGACAGTATCTGATATATATGGATGCCCTGATATTGATATGATATGTAGTGTCAGTTAATTCCTTTACCTCAATATTTTTGTGCTGCTGCTCCTATATAACAACTGTTCTACTCAAGAAGTCAAGGTTCTCCTGCATTCCCAATGAGTTAAACTATGTGATATTCCATGTTGAAGGGCTGAGAGTATTCTATGATGAGACATTGGGGTTTAAATAGCACTTCTGGGCCCAGATGTTCAAGACACCTGGCACCTGAACCCCTTAAGTAGGAACACCTTTTCCTCAACTTGTCTTCACAGTGCACATGGGGATGAACTCTTAAGTTCTTTATTATGTGTCTGCTCCCAGGCCCTATCTGATTGTTGTCCCTGGAAACAGCTAACCCTAGAAGCTTTCCTCTGGGCCCTCATTTGGGTGTCCAAGGACTGATTTAAGCTTGGCTTCTTGGGTGGTCTCAGAGCCAGACAGAGAATACGCACAATCCTTTTCTTGGGATTAAGCCTGTAAAATGTCTTGTAGTCTTAATATAGCAATGATCCCAGGAAACTTATTCTTTCATTTGAAGAGTGCCAAGTAACAGAGAGAGGGAATGAAGCTGATGTGAAGCTGATGTGCATAGAGACAGGAAGGAAGACCAGAGTGAAAGCTGAGTGTGTGCTTGAGCTCCTTACCCTAGTAATTTCAGAGGTTCAGCAGTTTCCCAGATAATCCTGTTTTAAGGTTCTTCCCTTTCTTGATTATTACAAACCAGCAAAGTCTCAGACTTGCTCAAGTTTACTTGTATTATGTTCTTTTTTTTCCCATTTGTATCTAAAAGAAGTCTAAAAGCTCAGCAGTCGACAATTTTTGGTTCAAATACTTTGATATCTGTTGAAAACTATAGGTTTTGGCAAAGGGGCCAGAGATTTGGAAATTTTCCACTAAACACTTCCATATTTTCATCTCAGTCCCTCCACATATCATAATTAGTCTTTTAATTCTAAAGCAGATGGCCTGAAATTTTCACATATATGAAAACGTACCTGGGAAAATAAATGCCTCAGACTACTATCAGATAAAAGCCATTGGCTATAGGGAGATAAGTTGATAATTAGCTGAGAACAACGTTCTGGGAGATGAGAACTGGCTGAAGAGCAGCAGAAATTGAATGTGCAAGGCAGATATGATATGGTGTGAACACAGCCTCAGGGGCTTGTGTGCCAGAGGCGTGGTCCTCAGTGGGGCTCTGCAGAGAGGTAATGGACTCTGAAAGGTAGGACCTCATGTGATATGTTAAGGTTGCTAGGGATGCTGCCTTTGGAAGGGATCGATATAATTCCCATGTGATTTCAGTTAGTTCCTGGGAAGGTCAGAAAAAGAGCAAATTTGGACCGAGAATCTCTTTGACCTTTTGTTTCACTCATGGCCTTTTTGATATGCACTGGCCATTGTGATGCCATCTATCAGGAAGCCCTCACCAACCGTGGAACTGACAGGATCACAGATCGCACACTTTTGGCTTCCAAAGCAGTGAAATAGTAAAGCCTTTTTATTTATTTATATTTATAAATTATCCAGACTTAGGTATTTTGTTATAGCAACAGAAAAAGACCAATATACCAGGGAAATGAAGGGCAGATTTGTCAAGGCTGAGTCTTATTTTCTGGATGTTCTGCTTATGTTAGCAGGATAAATCTAAACCTTCAGGGAAATAAAAATAGTACATTCTTTCAACAGATGGTTGAAAGGTCTTGGGGCAGACCCTAAAGGATGCTGGCCCACTATATTGCTGGTCCTTAGAGAAGAAATACGAAATGCATGTGCAGCAATCTCATTGACCAAGGTGGCCCAAGCAGCAGTGTGGTACACTAATTAATATCTGGAAGCTAATAGCCACCTCTTTGAGAAACCTTTGTAACTGTACAACCTGAAGGTAACTTGTATTAATCTCATGATGTCTGAATAAATTTAATATTAAAATATCCATGCAAGCTTTTTTCCTTATATGTGCATACATTTTTTTTGTGTGTGTGAACTATGTTGTATTTCAACTGTACTTGAATATAACCCAGGTGTTGTTTCCTGCCACAATATTTATTATGAGAATTGGCTCATGTGATTAGGAAGGTCAAGAATGAAGTTCCATCTCTAGGCTGGAGACTCAGAATATCTGGTGGCATAATTCAATCATAGCCTGAAAGCTTGAGGAGCAACAGCACTGATGTCCAAGGTCGGGAGGAAATGGATGTCTTGGCAAAAACAGAATAATGGAGTCCAGACTGGGCTGGACTAGTGAGTGCAGGGTCAGTTTGAACAGCCTAGCAAGGCCATATCTACAAAAAAAAAAAAAAAAATCAAAAACAATGGATTCACCAATCCCCCCTCTTTTTGTTCTATCTCAGCTTTGAATAGGTTGGATGATGCTTGCTTACACGCAGGAGGATGATTCTTCTTTGGTCTACCACTTCAAATGCTGATCTTTCCAGATAAACCATCACAAGCTCAGAAATAATGTTTCACTATCTGGATATTCCTCAACCCAAACAAGATGACAAATAAGTTAATCATCACACATCTTGGAACTGAAGCGTATGGCTTAGATCTAAAATGTGCCCCGAAGTCACACATGTTCAGGGGGTGGGGGGAAGATCACAAGAGGCAGGTAACTGGGGAAGGGTCTGGAAGAATGTATTCTTGTCCCCAGGTTCTCCCTCCTCTCTCTGCTTCCTGACTTCATGGAGTGAGCAAGAATCCTCTGTCAGGCCCTTCTACCGTGCTGATTTTGCCTTGGAGCCAGCTGACTTTGGACTGAATCCACAGGAAATCATAAGCCAAGCCAACCTCTCCTTTAAGTTGTGGGTGCTGAGTATTTTGTCTCAGTGACAACAAAGTGACTGTCTTTGTTTACTTCTGATCACTAGGACAAAATACCCAACACCCCCAACTTAAGGGAGAAGAGATTTATTTTGGCTCTTAGTTTCAGAAGGTTTAGCCCATGGTTGGCAGGCTCTATGGCAGAAACAGGATGGCTGGGGCTTTGGGAGGGAAGGTGTGCTTAGACCCAGTGGCAGCCAGAAGGCAGATGGAGAGAGGAGTGGGATTCATGATTGTACCTTGCCAGCTCGCACTCCCAGTGACCCACTTCTAACCTGGCCACCTCCTAATAGTGCAGTCAGCTACTGAGCTCATCAATGGATGAGCACACCCTCATGATCCATGAACTTTTAAATGCATGAGGCTTTGGGGGACATTTTAAACGCAAACCATCACAGTATCAAAGCCTTTGGAAATTTAATCAGATTCTGCTGCTGCAGATCTGCCTTCCTTACCATGATCAAATATTACCAGATCAGGGCAAGTGGAGGAATTTTAGGAACCTCATAAATATATAGTTTGATTTCTTCTGGGTTGCTAGTCAGCCCACTGAATCACAGCCCAGTTTTTTATTGATGAGGGAAGAATGGGAGGGTAGATGAAAATTTAGCTATCTTAATTTTCACTTGTTTTATGCTACCACCTGTGCTCCTCAGTCTTCCTGTGTGGTTCAAGAAGTGTTTATTATAATAGAATGATTGATGTTCCTATTTTTTCTGAAACTTTCACTTAATGAAACTATGCAATTTTAGATCTGGAAGAGAATTTAAGGATGTAGTGATACAAATGTTTTGATCACAGACTTTAGAAAACTGAGCTACCTTGATCAGGATTATTTTGCTATTTAGAGATCTTCTAAATCCCAGAGCAGTGGTATTTCCAAGGCTGTAGGATTTTTTTCAAATTGTTTTTTGAATGTACAGTATATCAAAGCCAAGTCATGTACATTCTCCATTCGTTTCTCTTGCCTTTCAAAGCAAAGCTAACACAGTTTATTTTTGCCAATGTTCAATTGCCTAGGTTCAGAGGATTTGTCCTGGGATAGCAAGAAAAGAGAACAGAAATGATAAGAGAGAAAGTTTAGCCCATGATTAAAAAGTAGAACCAAGTAGTTGCTTAAAGGCTGTCCAGATGATGGTCCAACATGCAGCGCAAAACGTTGATGTCAATACATACTGTGGAGATGGACATCAATAGCATCACTGTGGTATGCAAGATGGAAATGAGGGAAGACGGAGTGAGAGGAAGCCTCTGAAGCCCCACAGTATCCTCGAGGTCTCTCTTCCCACCTTCTGGACTCCATGTTGAGTATAGGGGTGTGTGTGTGGGTGGTTGATTTGGACCCAGGAGACCTTTCCTGATTAAATGAACAGAAATTATTAGAGAAATAGTAAATATGGGTGATATTTTGGCAAATATGTGTGAGTTCTGGTTGGAAAGGCCAATGAGGAATGACAGTGGTCATGTTTGGGATTTCTTAAGCCTTTTTAAGTCCATGCATCTCTTGAAAGCCTAACTGGTAGGCTCATATACATCACTGATGATATGAATCAAAGAACTAGAAAATATAACAAGCAGTGTTTCTATGTATTTAAGTCATATATATATATATATATATATATATATATATATATATATATATGGCAAGTTCTCCATGTGAGTCTATGTGAATAATTTATGATTAAAATTCTCCCAGCCTCCAGTCCGACAAATTTGTGTTGAAATTAAAATGATGAGTCCCTCGGGACAAGCACTGGAGAGGGACTACAGAAACACAGATTTTGTGTTGGCACAAAACTAATTTCTCTCTTTCTTGGCTTAGTAGAGACGGTTGCAGAGTGAGGAAACCTCTCTAAAGACCTCTAGTTAAAATTTTTACTTTTCTTCTTATTCTTTATTTTTGACTTCTCCTTTTCTTCCTGCTTTATTTGACCAGAACTTGGATTTTAACACTTCACAAGTATATGTGTGAAAAAAAGTCTGGATTCAATTATCAAAAACAATATCACAAAGAACTTCAGAAGCCATAAATCATTTGTGTATTTACTGGGCTAATATAATGCACAAACAGATGAATGACTGTTTTAAACTTCCATGATATATGATAAAAATACATGATGAAGGCAGATATATTTTTGTACAGTGGTTACAGGGAAGGTATGGCAGGAGTTTGAGGAAAATGAGCAAGCTGATCTCCCGTGTTTGTTCAGCTCCTCCTTGCTGGCGGTACCCCATCAGGTCTGTGTACTTGCTCTGCTAGCTCATCTCATTTAATTACTGACATTTTCATTTTTCTAAGCACATCTTCAAAGTTCATTGCTTTACCTGCACTTTACAAAACTGTGGTCAGAAATGAGCAGGAGATTGGTAGGGGCTTGAAAAGGCATGAAAGGAGAGACCCAGCAAAGGGGTTTGCTACCTGGACCATCCTGGAGTCGGCACAGGGAGAGGCCATAGGCCACTGCCATGGCCAGAAGTGGAGCACTTCTTTTTTGTACACAAAATCATGTTCAAAGCTGGACGTGGTGGTGCACACCTGTAATCCCAGCACTAAAGAGGCTGAAGCAAGAGGATCATTGCTAGTTCAAGACCAGCCTGGGCTAAAAGTGAGTTTAAGGCCAGCCTGAACTGCATAGCTAGACCTTGACTCAAAAACAATAACAGCAAAAAAGAAACCTAGTCCAAATAATACTATGGGAATCCCTACAGGAAAACACTCCTATTATCCTCCTGAGACTCCCTCCACCTGCCTGCCTCACAGTGCAGATTGGCACTGTGCATAGCCTTCACCATGGCAGAGCTGGCACAGAGATGCTCTGTTGTATCTCCTTGTGTGTCTCCAAACTGCAGGATGCACCAAAGCTCTGGGGAGGGGTTGGGGATAGGGATGTTAGCCCTTGGTTGCTTTTTTTTTTCCCCCTCTTGGTTACTTTTCTGATGGTCTTTGTTATACTGTCTCCCAAAGCATTGCTTCTTTTTCTTGATAGGATGAGGGTAGGGGCTTTTATCTGTAGCAGCATCTCCACTCTGGAATTGGGGTGTTCCAGAGTCATGTTTTCTGAGTTCTATGAATGTTGTCCTTTATGTAAATAAGGGTTATATAAAGAATTTTTAGATGGTGAACTCTGGGGTGGAGTCTATTGCTCAGTAATGACATCAGCAAACAAGGCTTAGGGCCGGTCAAATAGCTCAGCAGATTAAAGAGCCTACGAGCAGACACAGGGCCAGGGGATTCAATTCCCGGGTCTACCATGCTGGCCCTGCCCCCAGGACCTGCTGAAATGGCAATTGAGAATGGGTGTGGGGGCACATGCCTGTGGTCTCAGCTCTTGGGAGGCTGTAAACAGGTGGACCACTACAACTCTGAACCTGATCTATGTAGTGAGACCCTGAACACTCTGTAGATCCTTCCCTAAAATACAAAAAACAAACAAAACAAACAAACAAATAAACAAATAAAAAGCCCAATACAAAACCAGGCTTTTTCCATTTTCTGACTAATCATTCTCAGGATATTGGTGTTTGACTCTTGACCTGCTTACCTCAGGGCCACAGAGGGGTTGCCACAGCTCCTGGCAACATGTCCATATTCAGTGATAGAGAAGGTGAGAGAGGAGATATATAGAAAAGAAAGCGACCTATGCTAATTTTATCTGTCTGTCTGTCTGTCTGTCTGATTGTCTGTCTGATTGTCTGTCTGTCTGTCTGTCTGTCTGTCTATACATTCATGTTTGTTTGAGGGAAGTTGGGCTTTGTTGTTTTTTGTTTCCATCTAGGGATATATTAGAAAGTCCCAAAAGACTTTCATTTGTATCCCAGTGATCAGGACTGAGTTCTATAGCCATCCATAATATAGTATATGAATCTAAAGAGGCCAGTATAAGTGGGTATTCCTTATCTAAAATGCTTGCAAGCTAAAGTATGCTGTAGTTCAGATATTTTTTGAGGTGTTTGTATATGTGATGTAGAATTTTCCATGTGTAGGGTTATCATATTCTGGAGGCATTTCTGATTTGTGAGTTTTAGATTAGAAATGCTCACCTTGTGTTTGGAAAAAAATGATGGGATTGCTAAGAATGGCTTCGGTGATCATGATTGAGACGCACTGGAGATGGACATGTCACTGTTTTGTACACAGCTGTAGTTCTGCTGGTATGGAAGAGAGGGCATGGGTTGCTGTTGAGGGCTCCTAATAGTTTCATTGGGTTTTCCCTCCCCACTGTCGTGGAGTGTGAGTGCTATATTATGGAGGGCTACTTGTCCAGTTCTAGAGGATAAATCACATCATGAGTGATCTAGTCAGTGTATTTTATTTTCCCTTGGCATTGGTTGGGTTAAGCATGGAAGTGTGACATAGTTTTGATCAATGAGATATAAGGAAAATTGAGGAGGAGGCTTTTGGGAAAGTTTGCCACCCTGATTATGAGAGATAGATGGCAGAAAGGAATGTTTCTTGTAGAATTGTCATATAAGGTTGAGATCTCTGGTGCTGTTGCAGTCATGATAAGAGAAAATCTGCTGATAACTACGCATAGAAAGACATAGCCCATAATGCTTGATGAGGTTACTAATTGGCTGGGTTGACCACTGTTAAAGTCGCAGATGAAGAATTTTTTATAGGAGAAAATAATTCTTTTTGTTTAGACCATTTTCAATCACTTTTTCTATTATTTTCACTGTAGGGAATCTCATCAGAAGAAGCAAGAATAATTACTTAGATCAACTTTCTGGAATGTAGAACTTAGAATGTTATTGCCTGTATATGTCCCTCAACCTATAATAATGTTTGATCAAATAATTATAGTTACTGATCAAGTTAATATACTGATGCCTCAGAGCAAAAATGATTGTTAAATTTTTTTTTGACCTCGGCTTATCATCCAATGGGTCCCACTCAAGAGAGAGTAAATAAATCACATGTAGATGAAAGAAGATGCTTTTAAATGGAAAACTTATTTGATATAGTAATTACTACCTCAAGTAAAAAATATGTAAAAACTACTGCTCTTATCTACCTCTTGGACTTGAGTTCATTGCTGATGCTGGAAAATACTATAGTATCTCCTTAATACCACAGGGCTCTTATACTTTACAGATAACTTGAAAGTTGTTCATTATCTCTACTCACAGACTAGCTCTTATTTATGGTGCATAGACCAACTTCCTTGACTTGTATAACCATTATAGGGTGTCTTCCTGTTAGTAACAAGTATTGATTATTGATCACTATTGGCTAATAACTGTGAAATGTGCAGGAATAGAAGTATAGGGTGAAAACTTTTTATGCAAAATGCATAGGACCAGAAGTGTTTTGGGCTTCAGATGTTTAAAAAATTTAGAACATTTGCCTCATATGGTGAGACAAATTTAAGATTGGACTCAGGTTTGACACAAAAATTCATTTATGTTTCATATATACTTTATTTACAAGCCTGCAGGTAGTTTAATAAGATATTTTTAGTGTAGGTTTTGACTGGAAACCATAACATGAGAAATTTTCCACTTGAGATGTCATGTTGTACGCAAAATGTTTTAGACTTTCAACCATTTGGGATTTCAGATTTTTGTATTAAGGTTGATTAATCTATATATAACATTGATTATGTAATACTTTCCTACAACTGCTGTAACAAACTACCACAAGCTGGATGGCTTGAGATTACAGAAGCCTCTCACAGTCTTGGAGGCAAAGAGTCAGAAACCATGGTGACAGCACAACCATGCTCCTTGTATCAGCTCTGGGAAAGAATATTTTCTTGCCTTTCCAGTTTCTGATGACTGCTGGCAATTTGATGGTCCTTGGCCTGTGGCAGCATAGCTCTGTCTCTGTCTTTGCATGGCTGTCTTCCCTTTGTGTATCTGTGTCTGTCCTCTTATGAAGAGGCATTGGAATAGGGCCCACCCTAATCCAGTATGATTTCATCTCAACTAAATATATCTGCAAAACCCGACTTCCAAATAAGGTCATGCTGAGGTTCCAGATGGACATGAATTTTGGGGAAAGCATTATTCAATCCAGCACAGTCTGTGGTTGAGGTGCATTTACCCTGGTTGAGATGGCTCAGGCTTCCATAGTGCTGTGCTTACTATAAGAAGTCATAAATTCAAAGAGGAAAAGGGGATTAAATTGTCTGAATGCATTAATGAGTATGTGTAGATGAGGTAGGACTTGAATAGAATCTTCAAATATGGGTAGAATTTAGCCTATAGAAGGAACTGAGCAGTGTTTTGGATTAATCTTAGCCATAGGGAGAATTCATGAGCAGATTACGAATCAGCATCTCTACTTTTTTAAAAATGAGCTACTTGACCTGTTACTTGTATTGTGATTCCTGAGGACATAGGTGGTCAAGGCAGTGCAAGCATATTGTGTCCCAATTGCTGAACTCCTCTGCATGGCAGAAAAGGGTGCTTGTGCAGAAAGGAGATGTGCTTATCTAGGGTGGGCAGGGGGAATTTCCTTTATACCCTGAGTGTGGTCTGTTCAGCTCTTACAAGGAAGAAGAGAGGATAGCATCAAGAGAGGCTAGGTACTTGAATGGTATAAGCTTGAGTTGGGGAAATGGATGATACTTAACCAAAGTTGTAGGTCCTATTGAGAAGAAGAGTTTTCTTTTGTGGTCTAAACCAAAGAAGAAATTTCAAACCTTGATCATTATTATTTATAGATTTGGTTTTGTTTGCTAACTTTTTTGGTTACCATTAAGATTTGTACAGCCATTGAAACTTATCCCAAGTTGTCCAAGTAGTTACTGATCTATGGCTTTCTAAAGACATGCATTATTGTTTGGATGTTCCAGCTATTAGCCTTGATCATTTTAAGTAGCAGCAGCATGGCTCCACATGCAAAATGTTGCTAGAGAAGACTTTGCTTGAGCTCATATAGAACCAGCCTAGCGCTTCCTTTCCTCTATATAGCTTTTTCTCCCTATATATAGATCAAACAGTTTCCAAAAGTATCTCTAATTCCTGGTCTTCAAAGTCTGCTAGAGCAGCTCTGAAAATTGTTTCCAGAAATAATTAAGTTTCTATTCAGCCTACTAATTTAAGTCAGCCGTCCCCAAATTGGCGAATGTTGTTTGCTCTAAAATGACATTTTTTTGCTTTACTATAACTACAGCATTGGTTCAGGGCACTTTCAACCATCATTGCTATCCACAGTGGTCCTGACTAGTCACTGAAACATTTCATCTGGCAGGTAGGAAGAAACCTCCTTCCTGTCTCTGGTTTTTAAAATAAATCACATCATCTCTGGGGACAAATTTTGGGTTTCAATGACAAAATTGTCTTTTGTTCTGGTGTTCCACAGGATAGCATCAAGACATACTATTCCTTTTTAAATTGATATGGCTGAACAAAATAGAGAAAAATTTAATGATCTGGGAATATTTGGAAAGAGGCTTCATGAGTGGTATTAAAGCCTGGGCACCAACAGTAAGAAGAGGCTGAATGTAAAATTGTGGTGCAGTTGCCGTGGTGCTTACTGGTGCTGATCGACCTCTCCAGACTGTTCCAACTACTTGAACTCTCTCCAGCTCTGGCTCAGCTTAGCTACTACTCTCTTCTGTGATGGGTTATTGGAAATGGAAGCATCTTGCTAGCAACTTTCCTCTTTGAAGAAAACTGCTACTTCTACCTTGAGGATAATTTTTGTATAGAAAGTGTTCAAGGAGACTTCCTGAGTTTTAAGTCAGAAACTGAACCTGAATCTTTTCAGAGAAAAGATTTGGAAATATTTTGACAGATAGTCTTCCATAAAAATTAAAAAGAAATGAGAGATAACAGAAGTCAGACTTAGGTAGTTCTTTTTAGCTAACATTAGTATAAAAACTTCTGGAAGTTTGAGGTTACTAGTAAATAGTATTTAAAGTGTGTTGGCCAAAATGTAAAATCAGTATTCAATGTTTTTGTGAATCAAATCAAGAGAATGATGTGGCAGAAATTCTATGAGGTCACGGTCTAGATCTGTCATATAATAATACACCATCAGCATGCAGCTCGGTGACCAGCATCTAGTAGGTTCTCGATAAGTACTTACTGAATTACTGGATAAAAGAATGACAAAATCCATGCCTTGTAAGATCTGCACATACTTGGCTTTTTTTTTTTGGTAGATAGAAAAGACAGTTTTAGATTTTTCACTGTTATTTGAAATTTCACTATTAGAAACTCATTCTCTGTTTTAAACATTACCCTTTCCTTTTTAATCTATTGAAACAAATGCCCCTGAGTGGATGACGCGTGAAGCTGGTGATACCCCTGATGTTCTAGGAGTGTCAGATCATGATGTCAGAAGATGTTCATGAAAAGGTAGGGGTGGTAAGTCGTGGAAAATGTTGCAGCAAGTGAGGCCAGAACCTAGGTGACCAAATGATTGGCCCATGCGTTTTGCTAAGCTTGGACTTGTGAGTCTTCCCAGCTGCTCAAATCATTCCTGGAGCACTTGCAGTGTTGGAAAGTAGCAACAATTGGGGAAAGGGAGAGAGGTAGTGGGAGAATGGACGTTTTAAAATTTTTACTAAGTTCCCTATTAATAAAATGTATTTATTACTTATGGATCATTTTTCCCAGTAGGCAAAGTATAACTAACAACATAACATACAATTTTAAGCTAACATTCTTTTTGTCAAGGACTTCAGTCATAACAGGTATTATTAAAGGTAGCAAAGACTTGACAAGTAAGAGAATAAACCTTTTATTGGAATATTTGTGGGAAGCCTGGTCAAGGTACTTGAGGATTATGTCAAGTGCCTTCCTTTTTAGTTTTGGGGAAAGACCATGACCTGACAATTGTATATAGTGCTTTGCAATGCTAAATCTGCTAAATGCAAAGAAATAGTCTCACATATGACTGCAAAGCATTGAATGGAGAGCTAACGGGCATTTACAATTGGAACTTGAAACACTGGTTATACAAAATATCCCATTAATATGTAACATATCCCACTATAGGCAGTTTGGCACTGGAGAAGGAGGAGAGAATCCACATATTCTCTGCTTAGCATTGGGTATAAGGAAGAGGAGAGCTGGGAAGTGAGAACCAGGTGGTCACCTGTTATTGTAGTGCTCTGAGAGTGTCTCAGGAGGCACCAGCTCTGGAAGGTTCTTGAGGTGATTACAGACTGTTTTCTCTGGGCCTGCACCTCTGGCATGTATGATTCTGGAGGAGAAGCAGACTAGCTGTGCTAGTCAGATCTGCTGTGTCACATACTTGTAGCCTACAGAATATAGGGCCACCGCCATGGTCACTTATTGTGAGCACATTCTATTGATTTAAAAATAGATATTGTGGAAAATGCAGATCAGGTCTTGAGCACTTGCTTAGCATATGTAAGGTCATGGGTTCAATCTTCAGCAATGAAACTAGACAATTAGAAAAAATAAAAATAAAAGTAAAAATGAGTGGTGGCATGTGCCTATAGACATGGTTACTGGGGAGTCTACAGCA
>PVKN010017079.1:0-17490 GCA_004027915.1 Capromys pilorides | reverse complement strand
TGCTTGTCACAACGTTTCCATCTACTTACTCTGCTCCCAGTCAATAGAAAGAATTGATGTATGGTTAATGTAAACTTCTCTAGAAATGCATCTTTCGAAAATGTTTTTAAAAAAAATCTGTATTAAGATAGAGTAAGTGCCTTTCTTTGTAATTGTTTTTCCCAGGATTGTACATCATACTTATTCTCTTCATAAGGGAGGACAAGTAAACCTTTTGACCCATAGTTTGTGGTAGTAACTTCCGAATTTTAATGATACTAGAGTTTTTGTTTTAAAACAAAGAGATTACCTCAGTAAGACCACGTACAGAAAATAATACTGTAGATATGTTATGATTAGACCTTCAGAGAGCATATATTTTATCTATGATTCACAATTTAGGAGGGAGGGAACATAGCCATTTGGAAATAACAATAAAGGAGTATGATGGAGTATTATTATATTCAAAGAAAAAATATGATAAAGTAAGTAGGAGTCAAAGAACTCATTTAGGAAAAAATATATTAATCTTGGTCCATCAAGTTGAATTTACCAGATTATTAATCCCTGAGTTGTTTTTTGTTTTTGAGGGACCAGGGTTCGAAATCATGACCTTGCATTGCCAGGCAGGCACTTGAGCCACGGAGCTATCTCCCCGGCCCTTCAGGATTATTAGAGCCTGAGATAACTAGATTAGGAACTTTGAGGACTTTCTGAAAGAGGACCAAACTGGGATCAAATTGGCAGAACAAGAGTCAGACTTCAAGCTCTCAGAGGTGATAGAAATATGGTTGGTGAGTGGTGAGGGTAGAGAGAGGATACGGTGTCCTAGAACAGCCGTGAGGGAATTGTAGAGGGAATGGGATTTGAAATATCTGCATAAGTTGGCTTCTCCCATTTACTTTCTTCATGCTCCAGAATGGTATTTGCCTCTAGCTAGCACAGTGACTAGAAACTTGGGGTAAATGGGCCAGGAAGTATCCAGATGGCTGTGTCCAGGAAGAGAATCCTCTCTTCACTCCCAGATTATTAGCCACTGGCATTTCCTGTCCAAAATTGCATCTTATCCCTTCCTCATAGTCATTAGAGCATACTATAAGCAGAAGAGACCTCATGCACAGAAAACAGGTAATACCAAGGCAAGAACAAAGTCATGAACCACCAAATACCCAAGGAAAACCAAGCTATGAAAAGATACCAGTCAAAAAAGAATGAGTGCCTGAACAAATAGTTACTACAGAATAATTTTTGAAATTATAATTATTAATAGTCATTTAGTGTATACAGTGTGGTGTCAGGCATTTTCTTAGTTCCTTAAGTACTTTTTCAAAAATTTTATTTATTTATTTTTGGTACTGGAGATCAAACTCAGGACCTTGCACTTACCAGGCAGGTACTTATTGCATTGAGCTACCTCCCCTGCATCCCTTGCATCCCCTGCAATTTTTTTTTTCTAAATCCATACATAGAATATCCACAGGGAGGTATGAGAGAATATTACATTCACAAAACAAGAGATAATGTTAGACCAGAGTGAGCTAAAGATTGTTAAAATTTTTAAGAAGATGAACAAACATGGCAGGAAGAGCACAAGTTTGAACCCAGACCGTACAACTCAGCCTTCCTGGCCTCAACAAATAGGCTGAGGCTGTTGCTCAGTAAGAAAGTTCTGGATTCAGTCCCCAGTGCCAACAAAACCCAAATGCAGTGACTAGACTTGACCAAGAGGGAGTCAGCAAAACTGGAGGAAAGGTTGAGCTTTTGCAAAAGAACAAAGATTGGGGGTGATGATTTAAGAAACACATAAGATAAATCCAGAGGTTTCAGTTCAGTATCTCCTTCATAGATACAAAGAGAGATGAAAGAATTTGGGTGAGGAAACAATTGAATAAACGACAATAAAAATTCTTGTTATTACTCTAGTATAACCATATAATATATTAATTTGTATCTGTAAAAACTGTCAAACATGTAAATACCTTTTCATTGCCAAGTTGCATCTAAACTTCATCACTTTTATTTCTAAAATTATATTATTGTGATAAGAATTGTTCATTTTAGCTTTTGAAGTAAATTTATTTTTTTAAAGAAGACTTTGTTTTTTATTTTTTTTTTTTTAAACTTTATGTTATGGCCCACTTCACCTGCCCTGGGGGTGGGGGCTGGTATAGCATGTGGTACTGGGAATTAAACCGTGGTACCTTCAGTTGCCTAAGCTTGCCTAAGCCGGTGCTTTAGACCACTGAGCTATCTCACTGGCCCTTGAAGTAAATTTAGACATTTATTTATTTAGTTAGTCTTTTTGAGACAGGGTGTCGCTATGCAGTTCAGGCTGGCCTTGAGCTCACTTTTCTCCTGCCTCAGCCTCCCAAGTGCTGGGATTACAGGCGGGTGCCACCACACCCGGCTTAGACTTTTAGAAAAGTTGTAAAAATAATTTTCATCTAGATTCCTCCAATGTTAACAGCTTAGCTGTAGTATAATTAGCAAAAGTAAACTAACCACAAAATCATTAACCAGATTACAAGCACACCTTATAGAAACTGACAGAAAAGACAATGAGATTAGTTATATAAATATATACAAAAAAAAGATGGGTAGTTACTATATCTTTATTTGTTGGGCGTGAGTGATGCTGATTGTTTTAGTCTTTTTGAGACAGGCTCTTGCTGTATAGTTCAGTCTGTCCCAAGCTAATTACATAACCCAGGCTGGCCTCAAACTTGTGATGACCCTCTGGCCTGGGCCTCCTGAGTGCTGTGAGTGCACAAGGATGTGCCACCACGCCCGGCTTATGTCTTTATTTGTACAATTGGTCTTTTTTTTAAATGTCATTTTGAGACAGGGTCTTACTATGCAGTTCGGGTTGGCCTTGAGCACATTGTAGCCCAGGCTGGTCTCAAACTCATATCGATCCTCCTGCCTCAGCCTTCCTCCCAAGTGCTGGGATTATAGGTCCTAGCCTCATACATTTCAATACGAGGAAGCAGGGTCAGGCTCAGTCAAGATGGAGACAGTTGCTCTTCTTTCAAGGGGAGCTACTCAAGTGGTCTTCCACATAGTATGATTACAGGTGCTCTGCTAAGTGTTCTTTTTTTTTTTTTTGGTGGGAGCGGGGTTCAAACTCACAACCTCGCACTTGCCAGGAAGGCACTTGTGCCACAGAGCTATCTCCCCAGCCCCCTCTACTAAGTGTTCTAATATCTATAAATTCAGCCCAATCTTACATTATCTTCTTCATTTTCTGATTTTGCACCTTCGGAATTTTCCTACACATATTCCCCAGATTTTTGCTGATCTAATTGGGTAAATCTGGTCATTTCTCTGGCATATAATCCTTCTGTTCCCAGATTTATTTTGTAATTGATTCCCTAGATCATGCTAGGATCTGATTCAACTTATGTTTATAGTTAGAGGGGATAGGTGGAGGGAAAGAAAAATTAATATTCCTGTATAAGCTAAGGCTTATGTTATTAACTATTGCATAGTAATTGGCCTAAAGCTTAGCAATTAAAATTATGATCATTATCTGGCATAGTATCTAAGACTGAGATCTAGAATTGTCTTCTACCTGGGTGATTGTGACTTACGTTCCTTTATGAAGTCGATGTCAGGATGTCATCTGAGGTCATCGTCATCAGAATGCTTAACTTACAAGTGAAAGATCTAATTCTAAGACTGTCTCATTTAGATACCTAACAAGTTAAGTTAATGGTTGCTGAGTGGAAGCCTTAGATTCTGGCATCAGGCTTTTTCCAGATCAAAGAACCCGGTTGAAATTATAGCATCTTTTATGACCTAGTGTCAGTATTTCTCCAGCATTTCAACACCATTTGTGCAATATCGTTTATACATTTACTTAAAGCTAGGAGTTGGAAATCACCAAGGCTTTCTTGGAAACAGGCTACCGTAAGATCACAATAGAGTTTTCAAAAAAGGTAGGATGAACCTTACTAGGGGAGGAAGGAGGCAACTTCCCTAGGTAAGGAACATTCAGTGGATTGGGGGAGTGCAGGATGTCATTTTTTTCTTTGAATTTTTTTAAAAAGGATGTATGTATGTATGTATGTATTTGGTACAGGGTCTCACTATGCAGCTCAGACTCATAATGCTCCTCCTGTCTCAGCCTCCCCAATGCTGAGATTACAAGTGTGTGTCACCACACCTGGTTTAGGGGGCTGGCAGGTTCTGGGCCAGCAGGGCACGTGGTACTTGGAATCAAACCTGAGAACTTGTGCTTGCCAGGCAAGAGCTTAGACTGCTGAGCTATCACCCTAGCTCAGGATGCTATTTTTAGAGTCCCACTTCTTTTCTTGCCAGAACCCTGAGTTCCACATTGGAGATCAAGAAAAACAACTAATTCTATCTCAGTTATAATAAGCATTATATTGAATCTACTTTTAATTTTTGATGTGTAAGACTCGTGGCTATAAAGGAAATTTTCAGGAAGATCATGGAAATCTGTGGTTTTCTGAATGTACCCTAAGAATTTAAAATCTTGAGTCTATTATTTTAAATTCTTCAACACAGTTAGATACAACCAACCTATGACCTGCCCTTGCATTCTTTATGCCTTTTGTAATATTCTATCACTGCAACCAGTTGATCCATTAAAGATTTTTCTTTTTTTTTTTAAGACAGGGTCTCGCTATGCAGTTAAGGGTGGCCTTGACCTCACTTTTGTAGCCCACGCTGAGCTATATCCCCTGCTCAAGTCACTTACAGCCTCCTAATAACTATTTTTCTGTTTATTTGTTCCTGTGATGCTCAAGACTGAACCCAGAGCCTTCACACTATATCCCCAGTGCTTTTATTCTTTGAGACAGGATCTCGCTATATTGCTAATTTGCTCAAAGTGGGCTCAAACTTAAATTCCTTAGCCTCCCAGAGTACATCTCTCACCCATTCTTGAGTATTTTCAGTTTTCATCTTAGTTTTTTTTTTTTTTTTTTTTTTTTTGTCTTTTTGAGACAGGGTCTTGCTATGCAGTTCAGGCTGGCCTTGAACTCACTTTTGTGGCCCAGGATGGTCTCAAACTCACACTGATCCTCCTGCCTCAGCCTCCCAAGTGCTGGGATTACAGGTGTGCCTCACCATGCCCGGCTCTTCTGCTAATCTTTATCTTCTCTCTCTGTTAAGCCATAGACTCTGGTGTCTCTGCTTTTTCTACTAATACTCAAAACTGGAGGCGTTTGTTTCGTTTTCAAAATGAATTTAAAACATAATAGACTCTATTTCAGGTATGTGCTGCACCCCTATAATCTCAGCACTCAGAAGGCTGAGGCAGAAGAATAGTTACGAGTTCAAGGCTAGCCTGGGTTACATAGTAAGACCCTATCTAAAACACACACACACACCCCAACATAGTGGACTCCAAAGGAAAGCTCATCTAAGAAACTATAAAAAAGAAAAATTCAAATTTTGAAAGAGTTAGGGGAGCCTCGGCTCAGTTGTTTAAGCCCCCACTCAGGCAAATGCTATCAGGCACAGAGGACCGAGGTTCAATCCCCAGCTCCACATGCCTTGCCTGATCCACCCTTAAGGCAGCTGGAGCCAGCCAATATGAAATAAAATCCTTCTCATATTTGGGGGCTGGGGAGATAGCTCAGTAGAATAAGAACCTGCCCTGCAAGTACAAGGTCCTGAGTTCAATCCCCAGTACTACAGGAAAAAAAAAAAAAAAAAAATTGAAAGTGTAGCTTTCTGGGGCCAGTGAGATGGCTCAGTGGTCTAAAGCACCTGCTTAGGCAACCACAGGGACAGTGGTTTGATCCCTGGCACCACATGCTGTGCCAGCCCCACCCCTAGGGCAGGCTAAACCAGCCATTATGTGCGTGTGCATGTGTGTGTGTGTGTGTGTGTGTGTGTGTGTGTGTGTGTTTGTGTGTGTGTAGCTTTCTGTTTTGACAGACTGATTAGTGCCCATTCTTTTTTTTGTCTTTTTGAGACAGGATCTCACTATGTAGTTCAGGCTGGCCTTGAGCTCACTTTTGTAGCTCAGGCTGGTCTTGAACTCGCAATGATGCTTCTGCCTCAGGCTCCCAAGTGCTGGGATTACAGGTATGCACCTCCATGCCCAGCTGTGCCCATTATTGTGAGATGTATTTCACATCAACTTACCAGTTCCCTCACCTAGAGTATTTCTTCTTTGTCCCCTTCTTTTCTTGAGCTCTCAAGTATATAAATCCTGGGGGATATGGTACATGAAAGAAATATTGTACATGGGTATTTTTTGGTTACTCTTACTCTTCTGGTGCTTGATAGTTTATCTCTCTGTAGTGATGGGATGAAGGGAGATAGCAAGCCTCGTCAGTCAGTGAGGGGAGAAAACTCTTTTACTTGCATCTGACCTTTAGGACTGTTGATAATCATCTCCATTAGAAAGGCTGTACAGGGCCGAGGATAGAGCTCCATAGTGTAGCACTTGCCTGGCACGCACAGGAACCCAGGGGTCTAAGTTTGATTCCTGGTACAAAACAACAACAAAAGTCTGTTATGCCAAACAAAACATAACAATTCCATTCAGGTAAAGCTAAACTTCATATATTTCTTCGCCATCAGGACTTTGTGTTATAAAAACTGGTTTGGGAGTCTATAGCACCCTTACAGCGCTATAACAAAATTCCATACATTGGGCCGGCGAGAGAGCTCTGTAATCTAAAGCAACTGCTTAGGCAAGCGTAGGCAATTGCAGGGACCAAGGTTTGATCCTGGCACCACATGCCACACCAGCCCTGCCCCCAGGGCGGGCTGAGCCAGTCACAAAAAAGCCAAAACCAAACAGGCAAAATCATATACTGGGTAGCCCTTAAACTATGGAACTTTATTTCTCAGAGTGTGGCGGCCAGGTGCTGGCAAATCCGGTGTGGTGCACATGCCCATTCTGACCCTCAGCTGGTGCACCTTCTCACTGTCCTCACACATAGATCACTAATCCTATTCCTAACAGCTCTGCCCTCTTGAGCTAAGCAGCTGCAAGGGCCCCACTTCCTAGTATTCACCATCAGAGTTAAGGTCGCAGCGTCTAAAAAGCCATTTCATTATTACTTCTCAGTGCCTTTAGGCCTCTGACCAACAGGAGAAGAAACTGAGAGGCGGACTTACAGAAAAACATTAAACTATAAATTTAAGTGTACTACCACTATAACTAATGCAGCCTCTGAGCGTGGTGTCCTGGGTCCATCTGTTCCCCGCCTGCTCCACTGTGCCACCTTTGGTAGCTGGCTTTTCATCTCTCTTTCCTCTTTCCTCCTCATCTATCCCCTTCCTCTCCCTCCCTACCTTCCCCTTTCCCCTGTTCTCCCATACTCCTTCTCTCTGCAGTTCTGTGTAGCATGAGGGTATCCAGGCAGGGTTTTATGATCTTCTGAAATCCACTAGCCTATTATCCATTAATCAAACCATGGGTCTAAGTGAGTGTGCTTGCCCCACACTAGAAGCTAGCAGAGAACCCGCCAGTTGCCAGGGCTTACCGTCAGCATACCCCATGTATGTATAAATTCCAAGCCTAGTATATAGTAGTGTTTTGTTTTGTTTTGTTTTGTTTGCAGGACCGGGGTTCGAACTCACGACCTTGCACTTACCAGGCAGGCACTTGTGCCATGGAGCTATCTCCCCAGCCCCTAGCAGTTCTTCTTGATTTGTGGGTCACCCAGTATCCAGCTGTAGTTTAATACATCATGCAGATAACCTGGTGTACTTTCCTGATGAACATGTAGTAGTGTAAATGGTGGTGTATCATGTCTCAGAAAGACCAAGAAAAAAAAAAGTGTAATACCTCATCTTTTCTACCAAATTCTTAGTTCTTCAGGTTCTAAAGTGACATCTTCACTTTTAATCTTGAAATGATCTTGGTCTTTCCATATTTGGGGGGGTGGGGGATGTAAAAGGTAAGCTGGGATCAGAAATGCATCAGACTTGACTGTTGGTGCCTGTTTTTTGTTTTGTTTTGTTTTGTTTTGTTTTTGCCGAACCAGGGATTGAACGCAGGCCCTTGTGCTTGCCAGGCAAGCACTTATTCTACTGAGCTGTCTCCCCACCCCCTAACGCCTGTATTTAGGGCTTTCTCACCAGTTGTTTTCAGATCCAGTGTGACTTGCCTCTTGTGTAAAAGAATGCAGAAGAGAGACACACTTATAAGAGATAATAAAGAAGGGCTGAGGAGATAGCTCACAGTCTTAAGTGCCTGCCTGACAAGCTCAAGGACTTAAGTGTGATCCCCACTACCACATCCCATGCCAGCCATAATAAATAAAAGATTTAAAAAATAAAAATAAGAGATAGTAAAGAGCTCTTTCCAAACTAATACGAAGTCCTAGTATAAATAATGCTTTAGAGAATGGGGCAGATACACAGGGAACTCACTGAACAATAAAGATGATGCTTTATTCTGGTTTGTCATTCTTCCTCAAAACGGAGACACTGCATTGATGCTCTGACAAGTAGTGCCACTTCTAAAGGAGGGAGGCAGTCACAGAAAGCCCCAGGCTCCACCTTGGGAATATGAAAATGAAGGTGTGTGCAGTGCTGTGGGACAGCCCTGGGCAACATTGCTCCGCCATGGTATAAGTGCTTGCTTTTAAGTTCCTTCAAGGCTCACAAATGTTCTGCTCCACCTTAGCAGTCATAATAAAATGTGTCAGCCACAGAACTTTGTGCTTATAGCAAAGGCAAGGCAGATATTTGCTGCAATAGTTGCCACAATTCACTGTTTCGGATAGGCCTGCCACACTGTCTTTACTTCTAGTATTGACTTGCTGTTCTCTCTATATAAAGGCAATCATTATTTAACCGGTGATAAAGCTAGTGATAATTAAAATTATTTTAATGTTCGAATAAACTTTAAGATCACAAAAATACTACCAAAATTATTAGAATAAGCGTGCTTTGGACTTTTTTTTTTTCATTTTTGAAACAGAGTCTTGCTATGCAGTTCAGGCTGGTCTTGAGCTCACTTCTGTAGCCCAGGCTGGCCTTGAACTTGCACTGATCCTCCTTCCTCAGTCTCCCAAGTGCTGGGATTATAGGCATGGGTGCCACTACACCCAGCAGGTTTATTAACTTTTTCAAAAAGCCAACTTTATTTCATTGACCTTTTCTATTGTTTTTCTAATATTTGTTCCTGCTGCTTTGGTATTCTATTAAGATGTGATACATATAGTTCAGGAAAAACCAGCAGACATTTAAACATAGGTACAGATGTCAAAAATTTCAGTTTCTTCTTCATCTGCACAATGAGAATACTTTTCCTGCGCTAGGAGTGCAGCACAGTGTAGAGCACATACTTAGCATATGGGTTCAGTTCCTAGACACACACACACACACACACACACATCTTGCATACAAAAGCATTTATTAGGGCTGGGAAGATAGTTCAGCACCATATGCACCTACCTGACAAGTGCAGGGTCCCGAGTTTGATCCCTGGTACCGCATGTCATGCCAGCCCAAAACCTCAGAACCTGGGGCATGCTGTGCTGTGCTGGCCACTGCAACCAGGCATGGTGGCATGTAATCCCAGTGCTGGGGAGGCTAGGAGAGGAGGATTACTATGACTCTCTGTTGCATAGTGAGACCCCATCTTGTAAAACAATTTTTTAAGCATTCTTCAAAATATAAACATGAGGACCAGCCAGATAGCTCAGTGGATTAAAGTACCTGCTTAGGCAGATGCAGGCACTGGGGTTCCATCCCCAGCATGCTGTGCTGGCCCTGCCCCCCCAGGGCACACTGAGACAGTGACTGAGACTGGGCATGGTGGCACGTGCTTGTAATCCCAGAACTTGGGAGGCTAAAAACAGGAGAATCACTACAAATCTGATCTGTGTAATGAGACCCTGTAAACCCTGTACTAAATACATAAAATGTGTGTGTGTATATACACACATATATATATTATATATGTATATATATATATATATATTATTTTACAGATTTTTATTTTATATATAACCTGTGCTTTTAACATGTACTTTGTCCTCCAAAGCATGACAGAATACTTCATTTATTACATTTATATTTGTCTATTACAGTTCAATGATTTGTATTTTCTTCAGCAGTGACTCTCAGTTACAATGTTGGTTTTTTTTGAGATTGTCTCACTTTAGCTTCAAGTTTAAGATCATATTTTGGTTACATTTGCTTTTTTTTTTTTTTTTTTTTTTTTGGTGGTGGTACCAAGGATCAAACTCAGGACCTTGTACTTTCCAGGCAAGCAGTTATTCCACTAAGCTATCTCTTTGGTAACATTTGCACATAAAATATATTAGAAATAACTATAGTCAATAACAAAATCTATAAAGTGCTGCAGTTTAAGCCTGGCCTGATGGGGGCTCACACATCTAGTCCCAGCCCTGTGGGAGAAAGACCTCAAGTTAAAGACCAGCCTGGGCCACTTAGCAAGGTTGTGTCTCAAATAAAGAGGGATAGAGAAATGTGGCTCAGTGGGAAGGCCCTGGGTTTAACCCCAGTACTGCAAAAATAATTTAAAAAGTATAAAAATAATGTATACAGTTCATAATTGTTTTTAATCAATGAGAGTGGATTCAATATAAGCCCTAATATGACTTAATATGTTTTATTACCTTGGACAAAAAGAATACTAGGAATTGCACATAATTCAAAGTTTTCAGTAATCTTAATCACCTTTCAGAAGTGTTTTTTGCAGATGAATGTCACTCATTCTCTAGTTTTTCTAAATGAAATTATGTTACAGTAAACTGAAGCATCAGTTGCCTTGTAATTTAGGACTCAAATATGTATTTAGTACAGCAGAGAATTTGCCATGAAAAGTAGCCTCCCATTCACAGGTAACGAAGTTCGTTCTTTCTTTTCTTTTCTTTTCTTTTCTTTTCTTTTCTTTCTTTCTTTCGCAGATCTCAGGACCTTGCTCTTGCCAGGCAAGTGCTTATTCTACTGAGCTATTTCCCCGGCCCTAAAAGTCCAGTATTTAAAGGTATATTTGCAAATGATCTTCGTACTGATGAAGCTTATTGTGATCACCTTAGACCTACTAATATTTATACCTTTAAGAATATTTATACCTTTAATAATTTTTGCCTTACCGTCATCCTCCAGTAATTTGCCAAAATGATTAACACAAAGGGCAAGAGAAGGGGAACCTGGTATGTTCTTAGGCCTTTTAGAAAACATAGGGTTTGTTCCTTTGGCCACATACATGCGAATCTACAAAAAGGGTGATATTGTAGACATCAAGAGAATGGGTACTGTGCAAAAAGGAATACCTCACAAATGTTACCATGGCAAAACAGGAAGAGTCTACGTTACCGAGCATGCTGTTGGCATTGTTGTAAACAAGCAAGTTAAGGGCAAGATACTTGCCAAGAGATTAATGTACGCATTGAGCATATTAAGCACTCAAAAAGTCGTGATAGATTCCTGAAATGTGTCAAGGAAAATGATCACAAAAAGAAAAAAGCCAAAGAGAAAGGTACCTGCGTTCATCTGAAGTGCCAGCCTGCCCCTCCCAGGGAAGCGTACTTTGTGAGGACCAGTGAGAAGGAACCTGAGTTAGTGGAAGCAATTCCCTATGAATTCATGGCATGAACTAGGGATGTTGCTTTGCCATTCAGCATCTAATTGGCAAATTAAGTGTTGTAGATCCTATGTAAAAATAAAATCGTCCTGTGTTGAAGGGTAGTTTTCTTAGTTGAAGAGGTATGTGGTGCGTGCCTTCTTACCTCAGAAATGTTTTCAGCAGATTTTCACTACAGCTAGTAATTATGTCTGGTCTTTACTCTTCAGTGTTTTTCGTGCTGAAAAGTATTGCTGAGGTATTGTGCAGGTGTATACCCAAATATTCAAATATTTATATTGGCTTGAAGGTCCTGTAAATCACCATGGAGAAACAATGTATCCAAAGAAATGGAAGTCACTTCATAAACAAATGTAAGTCCATTTCAGTTAAATAAATTGTTCAAAGCATTAAAAAATTTTTTTTTTACATAATAGGGCTGGAGATACAGCTCAACTTGCCAAGTGTGTATGAGAGTGGGTTCAATCCCCAGCACCAAAGAAGTGGGCATGGACACAGAGTTTCACTTAAAGAAATCACAAGGGGAAAACAATAACAGAAAAGAAAAGTAACAGGCAGCAGTTAAGTATATTATTTTGGTTTAACAAAATGTAGGTAAGGTGATCATGGGTTCTGGTTTCTCTGCTGTTGTGTGTGGGGGCATGTTGTTGTTTTATCTTTTTGAGACAGGGTCTCGCTATGCAGTTCAGGCTGGCCTTGAGTCACTTTGTAGCCCAGGTTGGTCTCAAACTCACAGTGGTCCTCCTGCCTCAGCCTCCTGAGTACTGGGATCAAAGGTGTGGACCACCATGCCTGGCTGTGTATAGTCCTGGTTTTAGCTTACTGTTCCAACATTTTGTTTTTGCCTGTAGTACCCAGAGCTTCACACATGCTAGGCAAGCACCCTGCCACTGAGCCACATCCCCAGCCCAGTGTAAAGGTTAATAGCATCCCCTTTTGTTCTAAGCATGAAATACTTACTACTACTTATCAGTATATACCCAGGTTTTAGTACCATGCAAGCATATATTAATTGCTCACTAGCTAGTTACTAAATGAGTGAATGATGGGTATGTATTAAAAGAGACTAGAACACTACATTAAGTTCTAAGAATTTAATTCTGCACTGAAGGGAGCACTTTGATAGGCTGAACGATGAGCCCACAAAAGATAGGTTTGTGTCACAAGCCCTGGAACCTGTGAATATTAGCTGACATGGCAAAAAATGTGATTAAGTTCAGGATCTTAAAAGCAGGCATTTACTCTGGATTACCTGAGTAAAAGCACCTATATTCTTATAGAGCTAGCATCAGAGGCTGATATACAAGGCTCCCATGCACACACTGAGGAACAGCTTATAAGCACAGAGCAGAGCGAGATGTGACCACTAGTTGAAGATTGCCAGCAGCCACGAGAAGCTGCAAGAGGCAACACGTGGATCCTCCTCAGAAACTGAATAGAAATCACTGCCATGCTAACACCTTCATTTTGGACTTCTGGCCCCCAGGAGCATGAGAAAATAAGCTTTTGTTGTTTTAAGTTTGCCCATTTTGTGATAATTTGTTATGGCAATGAGAGGAAACTCATAGAAACATCTTACTGTATACAAAAGTGATTTTTAAAAAAAGAATATGTACATTATAGTTTGCTTATTGTTATAGGGGAAAGCTTGATGTAATTCAGAACATGCGAGATTCTGCCGTATGTTAAGAGAAAAGTTACCTTTCTGTTTCTCACATGTGTAAAATGGAAGAAATGACACATTTTCGCTTACCCCCAAATGGTTCTGTGATACGATTCAACTGAGAGAACATACATTCCATGTCCAGTAAATACTGATGCCTGCTATCTGTGAGGAACTGTTGTGATGCTTAACTTCTCATTCTCTAGTGCATTCTCTGCCCAGAAGGCAGTCATCCTTTAGGTCTGTAAGGGATACAACACGATGACACAGTTCTGCTGTCTTTGAGCCTGCACGCTATTTTTCCCCCTTGTTTAATGAGTATGTGTTTGCTACATGATAAATACAGTCATAATGGGGTATTGGTAAATATGTTGCTAACCATGCTTAATCTTGAGCCTTTTCCTTCCCCGCTACCTCCCCCCATGAGCTTATATCCTAATGTAGTGAACAGAGAATACAAAAAGGAATGCAAGGGCCAACCAGATAGCTCAGTGGACTAAAACGCCTGCTTAGGCAAAGCGCAGTGGCCAAGTTCAATCCCTGGTATGGCATGCTGGCCCTGCCCCTGGGACATGCTGAGACAGTGACTGAGATGAGGCATGGTGGCGTGCCTGTAATCCCAGCACTTCAGAGGCTGAAAACAGGAGGATCAGTAGAGTCTGATCTATGTAGTACACCCTATACACCCTGTGTCCCCTGTACTAAATGCATAAAAAAGAATGCAAAAAATTATTTTACACAGTGATGACTATAAGAAAAAATTAAGTGGCGTAATGTGGTAGAGTGCTTTGAAAAAGAAATATTACATAAGATGACCAGAGAAGGTTTTTCTAAAGACATGGTATTCAAGCTGGAACCCAAATTTTTTTAAAAAAAAAAAAAAAGTCTATCCACATAAAAAACTAAAAGCTTTTGGGCAGTAACACTTTGGACTTGGAAAAAGTAGCTGTAAAATTTGCGTGTTTGAGGGCCAAATCCCCGGCACCACATGCTGTGCCAGCCCCACCCTCAGTGCAGGCTGAGCAGGCCATTAAAAAAAAAAAAGGTTTGTGTGTGTGAGAAACAGAAAGCTTTTCATGAGCGTGATGTATTAGTCAGCTTTTTGTCACTGAGATACAGTGCCCTACACCCACAGTTTAAGAAGTTTAATTTGGCTCATGGTTTCAGAGGATTCAGCCTACAGCTGGCTGGCTGGCTTCAAGGCAAGAACATCCTGGCACAAGATCAGGGTGGGCCAGCCTTGCTGACTTCAGAGGAGCCAAAAACCTGTGTGCAGAAGAGCAGTAGGGCAGGGACTAGGAGGAGTAGCGAAGCTCTGCCTCAGCAACAAACCCAGAAACTAATCCTACAGGTGGCTCCCAGGACAATCAAATTGATAATCTGGCTTACCTGTCACATGATTTCAAAGAACAAGAAAATAGCCACTGTGACTAAACTATAAGATCAAGGGAAACACGGTAAAATCTGAGGTCAAAGTAATATTCAGGGCTCAATCAGGACTGGCGAGATAGCTCAGCGGTCTAAAGCACCTGCTTAGGCAAGCTTAGGCAACCACAGGGACTGCAGTTCAACTGCTGGTACCACATTCAGTGCCAGCCCCACCCCCAGGGCAGGCTGAGCCAGCCATAACATACATACATACATACATACATACATACATACATACATACATACATACAGGCTCAGTCAATGTCAGATGACTAGACTACAATAAAAAGTTTGGATTTTATTGTGAATACGTATGCATGATTAGGGGCTTTGAGCATGAAAGTGGCATTATCTTGTTTACAGTTTTTTTTTTTTAACTTATGTTATGGCTGGCTCAGCCTGCCCTGGGGGTGGAGCTGGTGCAGCATGTGGTGCCGGGATTGAACCGTGGTCCCTGCAGTTGCAGTTGCTTAAGTTTGCCTAAGCAGGCGCTTTATATCACTGAGCTATCTCACTGGCCCCTTATTTACAATTTGACGACTGATTTTTGGGTAGAGAATGTAGTAGAGAGCAAGAGATAGTGGTAAAGGAGGAGACTATCACAGTAATCCAAGCTAGAGATACTGGCAGGTAAGTTAAAGTGATAATAACATAGACCAAGAAAAGTGGCCCAGCTTTACATATAGTTTGGAGATAGACCCAACAGAACATTTGGAGGATTGGAAATAGAAGATGAAAGAAGAATTAAGAGTGATTCATAGTTTGGACCTTGGCCAGTGGCAGAAGGTGAACATTTGAGGGCAAGCCATTCTGAACATGGTGTGTTTGAAAAATTCCTACTAGATATCCAAGGAGAAATTGTAGCACACACTTCAATATAGATGATACTCATATATTGTTTGCATTGAGGAAGGATAGGTCAGAGATGGAGGTATAAATTTGAAAATTATCCTATGACTGGTATACCATCACAGAACAGCTGACTTATGTTAAGGAAAATTGCTCAGAAGAGAGAAAAAGGTCCAGGATAAACCATAATATGTAGTCTGCTAACTGGACTTCCTGTTAGGTTTGGCTCCAATTCATCATATAAAGACCACGATGTTAATTTCCCTAAGACCACACTCTAATTAAAATGATCAGCCTTTTTTTTTTTTCCTTTTGCCACCCTGTTATGCAGTTCAGGCTGGTCTTTAGAGCTCACTTTGTAGCCCAGTGATCAGCTTTAAACAAAACCATCAGAACTTTCTTTGCCTGTGAGGTCAAGTACCAGATCATCATTCTAGTATCCAAGAAAGAATGGCTACAGACTCATCTACTGTTTGCTTTATGAAATCTTAGTGTTGGTTGCCTGATTTAGCATCGACTCTATCCTGCTTTTGTAATTGGTGGGTTTTTTTTTTTTTTTTTTTTTTTTTTTTTTTTTTTTTTTTTTCTGTCTAGGTCACGAGCCCCTTGAAAACAGATGATGCCTGAACTTGCTTAGCCATTAGTATATTAACTATGGTTTTTTTTCAACCAAGTGGACAAAGACCACCAAACTTTATAATCATATAATATAGACCACTGGTGTTATAATGGAGCAAAACTTGAGTACTATAAAACTAGACTAAGGGTTATTACAGGAATGAAGGAGGGATGTGCCTACAAATAGGGAAATAGTCTCCAAATTACGAAAGGTCGTTTATGCCAAATTAAGGAGTTCAAATGTTACTGTTGGAGAGAGCTGATGAAGTTTTGACACCTGTATCTGTGCTTCTCGGATAAATGGGTATAATTGAAGGGGAAAATAGGGGTGGCCTTAAAATTGCAAAAAGTGGGACGTCAGTGGTAATAAAGTTTTTTTATGGCGGGCTCAGCCTGCCCTGGGGGTGGGGCTGGTGCAGTATGTGGTGCTGGGAATCAAACCATAGTCCCTGTGGCTGCCTAAGCTTGCCTAAGCAGGCGCTTTGGACCACTGAGCCACCTTGCCAGCCCTGGGAGTGAAGTTTTAAGGCAGCAATTTAAGTGGTTCCTTTAGAGAAGATACAGTGTATGGGAGTGGTAAAAGCTATGACCAGCGAAGAGGTAGGTGAAGGCCAGGGTATGAAGGGCTCGAGAGCCAGGCAAAAAGCAGGTGTGTGACCCCAGAGTCCTGGGTTTGATGCCTGTTTCCCTCTTGAGGAAAGACCTTATCTTCCCTAGAACACATTTCCTGTGTTCCAGGATTTTCTTCAACTATAAATTAATGTTCTATAATGGTCTGACCTGCCCTACTGAGTCTCAAACACTGACTGCACACAGAGCTTTACTAAATACTATAGGTGTCTGGATTCCACGCTCAGGTTTATCTGGTCTTGGAAGCAATCTGGACATGGAGGTTATATAACAGTTGCCAAATGATTCCCTTTTGCAGTCAAGCTTGAGATCAACGTGTACAGCGCTGAGTGTAGCAGCACTGGCGCACGCCTATAATCCCAGCACTGGGCTGAAGCAGGGGGATCACTGCGAGTTCGAGACCAGCCTGGGCTACAAAAGTGAGCTCAAGGCAGCCTGAACTGCACAGCGAGACCCTGTCTTAAAAAGACAAAAAGAAAGAAAACTAGAATTTTTCAGTACATGACCAAAACTTACTAGGATCTGGGAAGCATGCATGCAATGACACGGTAGAGAAGAGAAAAAAATGAATGCAAGAAACATTTATAGACAGAAATACTACTAGGACTCAGAAACTAATTAAACCTGACCGAAAGGAATGAGGAAATGTAGGTTCTAACAGTAGAGATTTCCAATGTACTATATCCTTTGCAAAACTTAAGTAGTTGTGAAATAGCTAGTTAATCAAATTTATCGGTAACTAACACCATGTCAAGGTCTATACTATGTG
>PVKN010017078.1:0-17530 GCA_004027915.1 Capromys pilorides | reverse complement strand
TTTTTTTTTTTTTTTTTTTTTAATTTTATTTATTTATTTATTCGTTTGCTTGTTGTGTTTGTTTGTTTCTTTATTCATTCATTTTGTGGCTGGCTCAGCCTGCCCTGGTGGTGGCGCTGGCGCAGCATGTGGTGCCGGGGATCGAACTGCAGTCCCCGCAGTTGCCTGAGCCCTCGTAAGCAGGCGCTTTAGACCACTGAACCATCTCGCCGGCCCAAGGAGGTAATTTCTTGATGCCATGAAAAGTCAAGTTACAAAAGTCAGAATTTAACTATTTGGACCTTTGAACCAAATCATCTGGCTATAAATTAAAAAAAAAACATAATTTATCAGCAAGTCGTTTACCTCTTGGACCTGTGTTTCCTATTTGCTGAAAATGAAGATAATCCCTCCTTTACAGAGTTGAAGAAATCAGATTACAGATAGAGTGTATCGTGTAGTGCCTAACATGTAATAAACAATAAATGGTGTTGGTTGTTCACTTGCAAAAAGATTTACTTTATTGTTTTAAGTGCTTTTCATTCATTATAACAAAGACGTGTTTAGGCTCTGGACTTAGAGATTTGGAGGTGAGTCGTGACTCTACGAACTACCAGTTAATTATTTGATTTCTAAAAGTCACAGCTTCATTCTTTGGAAAATGGGAATAATACTATCTATAGGTACTTGTGAAGATTAAATACAATATCAATTAAAAGTAAAATTATTAGTGCTCAGGCAGAACTCAATGAGGGCCAACGGCAGTGTCCTGCCCCTAGTGTAGTCTCATTCACAGAATGGAGGGACCTCAGGGGAGGGCTGGGGTCATTATGTGGCTCATCTTTTATCACTGAGGTACATGCTGGTAGGAGGGACTTCCAGGCAGGCTCCTCTCCTTTCTGTTCAACTTCCCGTTGTGAAAGAACCTCAAGACCAGCCCCCTCCCTCCTGTCATTCCCCATTGCCTAAAGGAATTCCCTCACCTCATGCTTCTGTTCTACCTGTTGTCTTAGGGAAGCTGTAGTAGTCTGTGTATTTCTTTTGTTTATGATTAATTCCAGGCTTTTGCACTTCTGGAATTTGTAGCTGACCTTCGAGACAGAACGTGAGTTCCCTTCTTGTGGGCCAGCTAACAACTTTTGTGTTCGGCGGGTGCTGGTGGAGGGGGAGCAAAGAGGTTGGTCATAAATAAGTAAATGGAAAATAAATTCTCAATGAATATTTGTCCCATAAATTTTTTAGCCCCTCAAACAGAGATGGCAAATGCATTTCATCTTTCTTATTGTTTCCCACCTGCTGGTAGCAGCTTCCTGGAACACGGTTGCAGATTTGATGATGATATTCTAAAATGGTTTGCATTTAAAAAATAAGAGACAACAAGAATGGAGTATGGTGGAACATTCTGGAAAGACGAAGTGGACCTTCTGTGGAGTATGGGCAAATTAGTAGACTTTTAATACAATGACCATGAGTAACATGGACAATTCACATGGGGATGACTTGGCACAGAGGCATACAGTATCCAGGGTAGCACAGAACAGTGCCTGGAATACGGCAGGTGTTTCACCAAAGACAGCAGAATTAGACACTGAGCAGAAGAGGCCCATCCATAGTCCAGGGCCAATTCCACGAGAGAGGAACTTCATAAAGCCACAACAGTTTGAATAATAATTGGCCTCAACTGGTGCTACGTGACTGCCAGGAGTTCAAGGATCTGATCAGATAATAAAGTAGTGGAGCAGTTAAATATCAGAGGAAGATCTCCAAGGGGCCTTTGGTGGCACTTCAGGCAGTTATCAAGGATGTTAGCCCTCAGGTCTCTTCACGCGCCCCCTGTGTGGTGCTGTCTCTACCAACACACGCTGTATGTTGGCACACTTCTAGGTGGGCTGATGTCCTGGGGCAAGTGCCTGGGTTTCTCTTGCATGGGTGTGACCCTGTGACATCACCAGTGCTATTGGTGGGAAGCATGATCCTTGCACGTGGATCCCGGTGCCACGCTCATTGGCACGTTGCTTCCTCTCACTAACCTTCATTTCTCCACGTACAAAACGGGCATGGTGACGGCTCTGGTTTTCTAGCGTTGATGTGAGGATCCAAATAAAGCACTTCCACATGCCAGGCACTGCTCACACCGCTTTATTTGGGTGCACTGAGCCACTTCCATAATCCGACAACCCTCTGGTAGTTGTTATTGTTATTATTTTTTCCAGTTCTGATATGTCAGGAAACTAAAACAAATTAAGTGATTTCCTCATGTGTCAGAGCCCCTTTCTGGTTCTTGCCTCGGCCCAAGAAATCTAAACTTACTATCCTAAAAATTCGTTATTGGAATTCTACCAAGTTAATGTCAAACTACCACTCCCAGCATAACTCACGGCAATAACAAAGACACTAAAACATATTTATACAATTAACCGGGAACCAAGAGTCTCTAGGTCCAACCATGAAAGTGGCTTCTGGAACAAAGAGAGCAACCCAGGGCTGCACTCCGGTTTTATTCATTGGAGAAGGGGGAGTGGCTTGTGAAAGGGAATTGTGGGAAGAAGGTGAGCTGTGAGCTGGGCTAGGTAGGAGGCCTGCATTCACCTCCACCGTATTCAGAGATATACAAAGGAAGTAATTTGCGTTATGCTGTTAAGCTACTATCTAATATTTTGGGGGTCTGGTGCTTCAGCTCTGATGTGTAATCTTTCAAGCCTCATGAAGTCATAGCCTCTACCTCGTGGTTTGATCCCAGCTGACACCCAGCTGACATCCCAGCTGGCTCTTCCTCCTGTTATCAGGGAAATACACGTGCCATCTTCAGAAATTACCACCAGCACCTCGGCTAGACCAATACACACTGCTTAAGGCCAATTGAAAGGATAAAGAGAAGTCCTAGCCAGCTCTGTACATTTCAGTATGAGGGAATTGGGTCAGGCTCAGTCAAAATGGAGACAGTTGCTCTTCTTTCAAGGAGAGCTGCTCAGGCGGTCCTCCACAGTCATGGTCATTATTCTGAACACATTCAGATAAATCTTTCCTCTGAAGAACAATTCCTACTCAGGAAACTAAACTTCTGCTCCAAACGTTCTCGGCTTTTTCTGGAATTTTTACCAAGAGGGACCATGCAGTGGGGGAGACAGTACAGGGCAGCCTGGGGAATTCTCATTAATCCAGTGAGGCAGCCAAGACCGCGGTTAAGACTCAGGTTTGCTCCCTTTGCACCCCTTGAATCTGCATACTTTTTAGGTGCTAGGACTTCCTACCACATTTGAAGAATCTACCTGATTTAATTATTGGAAAAAAAATCATCAGGACTTATTTTAAGATTTGCTTTCATTTTGAAAAGTGATACATATTATTGTTACATTTTTGAAATCACAGACTCATTAACCTCTGAGTGGATCTGCTGAGTCATGCTAGAGTTTGGATACAAAATTGCAAATATTTTCTCCTGTGTATCACACACTTATGGATGGCACACGGGTTGGAAATAAGGGAGCCAAGAGTTCCCCACCTCGCTGTGGTGTGGTACTTTAAATTTTTGTGAAATGATTTTCCTCCTTAGTCTGGCTTCTCTGGGATGACAAGGACTGGGGCAGGAAGGAGCCACGAGGGAGCGGAGGGGCGGCTGTAGGCCTGCGCGTGTCACTGAATAACCAGAGCATCTGCAGAGCGCAGGTCTTCCCGGGGCCACCGTTTCCTCCATCTGGACGGGGTCCTGTGTCCTCGGCCTAAAGCTCGAACTGGCAGGCACAAGGGAGCGCCCGGGGAATGTGTGAAGCCTACAAGTGGAGAGCCGCACGCCACAGGCTCCCCTGCAGTCGCAGTGGCGGGAGAGGCCCCACGCTTGCCGCCAGCTGCACCCCTGCACCGCCAGATCACCTTGTGGGCCTTCTCCTGCCTATTTAATTTTCCTTTTCCCTGAGGGCAGTGCCATGAGCATTCGCTGTCACCAATCGCAGAGCTGTGCATCTTTAGCAGGTGGCTTCCCTACAGGGTCAGTTTCTCTGTTTCTCTCCCTCCTGTCCATCTCTCGACCTTTAGGAGAGAAAGAAAACATTGTAGCCCACAATACTAGTGGCCTTGGCCTTTCACGAAGCGGGCGGATGGAAGAAGGTGTAGGCCAGGTAGTTCTGGGGACAGTGGCCTGCAGGGCAAGTCCAGTTATTCCCCATCAGGGTCCCTGCTTGCCCAGGCAGGCAGAACCCCCGCACCCTGACCCGAGACCCTGGCAGTCCTGCGCTTTGCAGGCGAGGCTTGGCCTGACCTCGGCCGGTCAGGTGCGCTGCTCTGGAATCTCGGCCTGGCCGGTGCAGCCCTACTTACTGCAGGGCCCCGCCCTCCGTTATTTTTACCTCCTCGGAGCTTCCTCCGGTTCTTCAGGTGCTGGGCGAGGTGGCGCTCATTTGGCTGTGCTTCTGACATAAGATAAACGAGCTCGGGGCCCTGGGCGATTCACTGTGGCTGCCAGGGGGTTCCAAAATAGCAAACTATTTTTCATAACAGCAACGTGATTTGAAGGGGGGGGGGCAGCAGGTGTGCTCCGACTCCCAGCCGTCTGGGGCGCGGTGGAGGGGAGGACTCATTAAGTTTGCACTTGGGTCCGGGAAAATCGAGGGCCTGCTTCTGCAGTGGCCGGTTCCCCTCGGCTGGGTCAAGAGCTGGGCACCCCGCGTCCTTGGTGAAGGTGTAGGGAGCGGCCGCAGGGTCAGCTACATGGAGGCCAGGCTGATTTTGTTTTTGTTGGTTTCACCTTGCAGAAAGATAAGGTTGTGGATGCGAATATCTGCTGCATCCATTAAAAAAATTGTGTGTTAAACAAAAGAGCAAGATTTCTTCCAAGTTTCGAGTATTTGACCTCTTGGTTTGTTCAGTGAATGGTCATTTCGGGGAGTGGATGGGGTGACGTCTCTTTTAATTCTCTCTGTTCCCCGAGATGTAAACGTGAAAGATCCAACCGATGCTGCATCTTGAAGTTTCTCTCTCACTCTTTTGACTCATTAGAAAAACACATCTGCCTTCCAGGCGTTCTGCACTATTAAAAGCTGGCCCCCAACACTACAACTAATAATCTCCCTCTATCCCCCATCATGAATTATGTATATGTTTTTAGGATGGAAATTTTAATACAGCAAAGAGGGTTTTAATTTATATTTACATGAATTGTGAGTTTCCTTTTGATGTTTCCCCCCCACCAGCTTACCAGGTCTTGCTTGTTAGAAATGAGCTAGAAGTAAAATTAAAGTACATGTGATAATACGAATGTGGGGCTTTTCAAAAGTGGGTTGAGGCTGAGGGGATAAATCTTTTGTAAAATTGTCCAAAGTCAAGGTCGGAATATGGAGAAGGAAATACTGTGTAAAAACTATGTGTTAACCAGCTGTGTAATTGAGTGCATAAGGCGCTGGGGTCTGTCTTAAGATACATCTTCATTTAAACATTTCTTTTACCCAAGGGACCACTGGGTACGTAGTGCATGAATAAATAAATGCCCGGACTTATTTTGGAGGCTCCAATCATAATACAATTATATGCATTGCAAATCTGTGGTATGCCGCTTTTACTTTCAAGGATGTTTTGGTAAATTATTAAATGAAATTGCAGGAAGAGATATACCTCAACCCCACCATGGAAATGGATCCAGAGAGGTTAGTCAAAGTAGGCAGGGAATCTTTTTCCATTGGGAGCCTGATGCCATCTGAGAAATGGCGGTTCTCTTTCACCTGGAGTGTGGCCTGGTTTGACTAGCTGTGGAAAACCAGGGTGGTGATGACCCCCACTGCCTTGTTCTGCTGGGGTCTTAGGGACCATTCCTCCTCTCAGATCAGTGGTAGTTCCTGAACCTCATAGAGGAAACTAATATTTTTCTTCCCCTTCCTTAAAAATAGCATTTTCTTTCCTTGGGTCACAAAGATGTATTTGCTAAATAGCTATTGAAGCCCACAGACCTGTCTCTGAGTGACCAGCAGAGGTGAATTCAAGTACACACGTAGTTCTGAGAAGCCACCACCCTCTTCCGAAGCCTTTCTGGTTGTAGAGTGTGTGTGAGTTCCGGCCATGCAAGGCACGTGGCATCTTCTGTGCTTTCTTTCTCTCACTTGCCATTTGTACATCTCCGTTCCTCTCTGTGGAGGAGACATAAGAGAGACGCAGAAGGGCGGATGGCTTCAATCCCACATGCCCGGTTTGGGCCCTGTATTTTCTATCCCATGCTTATCATTTGCAGCAAGTCACTTAACCACTCCGTGCCTCAGTTTTCTTATGGTGTTGATGCCAGAGATCCTGTTTCATCGAGGTGCTGTGAGCTTTGCATGAGATGAACATAGAAAATGCCTAGCTGACTACTGGGGAGCAGGACCCCAGGGAACAGGACCCGGGATGCAGCAGCAGTCCTCACCTCACAAGGGTCTTCCTCTGGTCCAGCCACTCAGCTGAGGACTTCCTATAGGAATCTAGTTCACAAATCTGGAAAATAATTAGGACTTTGGTCAAATCCCTTTTGTGTGCTGGATTCTTCTCTTTTATTTTATTTTTTTTTTAATATTAAGGACAACCTAGGCCTTCTAAATAGACGTGCTCTCTCCCCCATACACCCTGACTTCATATTTTGTACCTGTCATGGGTGTGGCTACGCTTTCCTCCTAAGATGAGCTGAGAAGGGGGAGAAGAAGAAGACAGGGCTTGCGGTGGGCTCATTATTTTTTACCTTTCCAGAGAGTGATCCATGTTCCCTTTCTTAATCCTTAGGGCCCTCAGTGCCTCCTCTCTGCTGCATATCTGAGCTCTGGTCACTAGAGACTCCGGGGCACTCAGGATTGTGAGTTACCACTGACCTTCTGTTCTTTTAAACCAAGAGGTCAGAATGCCTTGGAGAAAGTCAGCCCTGGCCCCTTCCTTCAGACTTCAGCTTCAGAATGACCTAGTGGCACTGTGTGGGAGAGATAACCTAGCTGCCAGGCCTGGTGGAGCAAGATAGGGGGTCAGCAAGCGTCCCTGCGCATCGAGGGAGAGGTAGACTTGAAAGTGAAGGTCGCAGGCTCCGAGGGCAGCCGGCGACTGTGGCCAGTAGGTGGGGCCACAGCCCATCGCCACCAGCCAGATGCAGCTCCAGGAGGCTGTGGCTGCTGGGTTTGATTTTTATTTAATACTTTGCAGTTTGCCTTTTCCTCCTTGTAGGTTGCTGTAAAATCCACTTTCTGCTGACATGCATGCCAGACTTTTCTTTCTCTTTTTCTCCTTGCTTTCCTGTTCATTTCAGTCATGTGAAAACCTACTGTGTGTTGGGCACTGCTCCAGACTCTACCAACTTGGGACCTGCCAGGGCCAGCAGGTACCATGCATGGGCTTTGGGTATTGATATTTCAAGACCTGGGATGCTGTTTCTCAGACATCAAACTGCATAAAGACCGCTTGAGATTCCTGGGGCTCTGCAGGCGCAGGGCCAGGAGGTCTGGGCAGGACCAAGGGCCCACCCTTTCTCACAGGCTTCCAGGGAGCATTGGGGCTGTTGCTGCAGGCTGATTGCTTGTGATGCAAAAAGCGAGGTGCCCCTTCCCCCTTACTGACTTGTGTTAGCAGGGACTGGTGGCAGGGTGACCTTGCTGTCAGGTTGTCAGCTTTGTCCCATGACCCTGACCTTGAACAACAGGTGGGGAGAAGGGGACAGGGCCCTGCACCCCTATGGCTCTCCGCCCTGCCAGCTATAGGGTCATCTTGTGGTTGGGACAGCTCCCAACTCCTAGAGGGTGTCAGTATACTAAACAATCGAGGGTTCTATCATTTCTCTAGTAACTTTGGTGCATTTACTGATTTGCCACTTTTCTGTGACTAATTTAGGTCATTAGGTCATTAGGGAGTCACTTATTCACAAAGCAGAACTGGGCTAAATAAACAGCAGGAAGTTGGACAAAGAGGAAAATAGAGACCAGGAATCGGCTTGGAATATAGGCTGGAGCTTGCTGGTATCTAATGTGGACCATGATTTAGTCTATAAATGTAGACTCTTCCTCCATTTTTAGGGCTGGGTGACCCTAAATGAACAGTATCCTGTAGCCCAGAGCAGTTACCTTCTCTTCTAATAAGAATCACATCCCAGGAGGATGTACATTTCCAATTATTATGCACAAACAATGGCAGGATTACTTAAAAATGTACAGCCCCCTAAGGGCTCTCGACGCCACAGTCCATGAAAATCCATCATTTGTATGCAGCTATTGTGGGGAACAACTGGATCCTCCATCATAGGCTATTTAATCAAGCGAGAAGTCCCTAAATTCCTTGCAGAGATTTGTGAGTTATGGAGTTAAATATGCAACTGGTAATATATTCTGGCTGTCTGCTGGTGCAGGCACGCAAGCGGCCTCCTTGTTTCCCTCTGAAAGGCCCAGAGTTTGCATTGACATTTAGATGATGGGTCATTGTGGATTTCTCCTGCTCACAGCTGGAACCTTGGCAGCCTCTCCCATTAGCAATCACCATGCTTTTTGTCCCTAGTGACTGAGCCCTTTACAAACTAAGAAAAGGAAAAATTATATATTTGAGTACGGACTGTGGAAGGAACATAAACTAACAGCACAGTAGGAAAGGTGCCCAGGGTTACTTTCTGTGGATAACTGGAGATCAAGTGGAAATAGAGGACTCAAACGCTGCACCTCCCTCAGCCTGCCCTCTCGGCCGCATTGCTGGGCTTGTTGTTGGAGGAGGAAGAGAAGAAAATAGTGTGTGGGATCAGACTCCAGGAGCAACCTGAGCCGCTGATGCAGAAAGACTTGGGATGGAGCTCAGGAGCTCTAATACTGTTCTGACCTGTCAGGGCATGGGGGACTCCCCCTGCTTTTAGCTGGGCACCTACGCTCTTGAAATTGGTGGTGAAGATAGAAGATGGAAGAGTCTGTATCCGAGCCTGGAGGGAGGGGCAGGTCAGAGCTGTGGTTGGCAGCACCAGGAAGCTGGGGGCACTAAAGAGAAAGGGTTCCACCGCACTAGGTGTCGGATGTGGAAGAAGAGAAGAGACAGCCAGATAGAATACTGCGGGATAACAACATCATAAAAGCAACTTGTTTCGGTGCTGTGTATGTGTTGGGGGCTGTTGTAATAAAAAAAAAAAAGGGCACAAAGTATATACCCTCTTGAAACTTTTGAAGCATGGTGTGTTATCCTGTTATCTACAAGGAAAATACTGTGGGCGTATTTCTAGGACGTTTTGGTCTTGTATACTGTGGTAGTTGATACATTGTGTCAACTTGAAGAAGCTTGGCTGGATGCGCTGGGCTGGTTCCAGGCTGTGGGGGCCCCATCCTGCAGGATGCGGAGGGCCTGCCCTGGGATGTGATTGGTTCCATGCTAGGGTCAGAAAGGCCACCCCAGAGTGACTCAGCACAAAAAGTGTATAAAAAGAGTTGAAGAAGACTTTGTGGGATCAGCCCAGCCTGGCCCTGCCCTGGCTGCTTCCTGCCTGGCCCAGCCCTGCCCTGCTTCTTTGGAGAAGTCCTCATCTTTGGAGGAGCTTGATCTTTGCAGCCACCGCACTTTGGAGGAGCTCTGCGCCGGCACAGAATTTGGAAGAGAGAGGATGGATGCCACAGCTCTTGCTCCTCCTCTGCTCTTCATTGTTTTCCGCTGCCTTGGAGCCAGCGGAATATGAACTGAAACCTCCACAAACTGAGTTAAATAAACTTTTCCTTCCTTCATTTTGAGTGTCAGGTATTTGTCCAGGCAATGAGTAAAAAGTAACTAAGACACATACCTAAAACTCCATCGAGAACCCATGAAGCCCCAAGTCCCCGTTCTCCCCTCTTCTAGGGCCAGGCAACCACCCCTGTGCTCTCTGTGTCTGGGGACCTCACTTGAGGCGCGCCTCATCCAAGTGCAGTCCTGCCCTATTTCTTCCTCTGGTTTACTCCACCTAGAATAATAGCATTGAAGTCCGCCCATGCTGTAGTGCATAGCATGCCTTCCTCCTTTGGCATGGCTAAGTAATAGTACACTACGTGCATAGACCATGGTTATTTCATTTGCTCAGCCATGTGTGGGCATTTGCCTGTCTCCTCCTTTCAGCTGTGGTGAGCAGGATGGTGAGGCATACAAAAGTACAAGTAGCTTTGAAAGCCTAATTTCTGTGCTTTTGAATAAATACCCAGGAGTGGGGTTATTAGACAACGTGGTTGTTCTATTTTTAATTTTCTGAGGAGCCTCCAGCTATTTCCCATAGCAGCATTTTAAGCCCCTGCTCATGGTGTACAACTGTGCACAAGAGCTGCAGCTCAGCCACATCCTTGCCAAGAACACGGCCTGCTATTTTTTTTTTTTTTTTTTTTTTCCTAATAATGGCTGTCGCAACAGGTATGAGACAATATGGTTTGGGCTTGTACTTCCCTGGTGATTGCTGGCATTAAATATATTTTCAAAAATGTGTTGGCCATTTGTCTTCCTTAGAGAAATGTGAATTTAATATTTTGTTTTATTATTATTATATTCTTGTTGTTGTTTTGTTTTATTTTGAGCGAGGGTCTCATTGCTGAGCTCAGGATGGTCCTGAACTCACGATGTTACCCAGGCTGGCTTTGAACTTGCAGCAATCCTCCTGCCTTGGCCTCCTGAGTACTGGGATTGTAGGCATTTGCCACCACACCCAGCTTAAATATTTTGCATTTTTGTGTGTATTGGGTGGGGCAATACTAGGGATTGAATCTAGGACCTCACGTATGCTATATCCCCAATCCTTTTTTCTTCCTTCCTTCCTTTTTTTTATTTTGAGACTTTTTTATGTACTTAGTGTAGGATCTGCAGGGTCTCACTATGTAGCTCAGACTCCTAGTGATCCTCCTATTTTCAGTCTCCCAGACTCTGGATTTACAGGCATGGACCACCATGCCCAGTCTCAATTGCCATCTCAGTGTGCCCAGGGTTGGGGCCGGTACAGCATGCTGGGGATCGAGCCCTGGCCGCTGTGCTCTGCCTAAGCAGGCGCTTTAATCTGCTGAGCTATCTGGCCAGCCTTTTGCTGGCATGGTTTTGCTAAACTTGGTAAAATCTCCCTTGGCTTCGGACTTTTAGTGTTTTCCCCCTAGTAGGATTACAAGCACAAACTACCATGGCCAGCCTTTGTAGATATTTTGATCTGGTTCTTTGTTATTTGTTTTGTTTTAGCAATTGGGTGGTAGGAATTCATTTTATATTTTGGACGTTAATCTCATCAAATTTGTGATTTGCCAGTGTTCACACCTTTGTAGACAGCCCGTTCATCTGTTGATGGCTTCCTTTGCTGAGGAGAGAGAAGCCTTTTAAATTTGACACAGTGTCACCTGTGTCTTTGTCCTTGTCACCTGTGATTTTGGTATGTATCTAAGAGGCCACTGCCAGATCCATGTTAGTGAAACTTTCTCATATTTTCTTCTTGGTTTGATGTTTTGGGTAGATAAACCTTTAATTAATTTTGAATATTGTGTAGCATAAGGGTTTAGTTTTATTCTTCTAATGGGGATATTCAGTTGCCTGGTGCCACTTCTTGAAGAAAATACCATTTCCCCACTGAGTACTCTTGGGTCTTCTTCCCCGAGCAGCTGAGCATGGACTTGTCAGGTGGCATTCGGTTATGGGCTCTCTGTGCCTGCCCTGGGCCTGGGTGTGGCCACTGTAGCTTTGTCCAGAGTGGTGGCTTGGGTCACAAACCCAGTTCTTTCCAGGATTGGTACCCTTATATACGTTTTAAAGTCAACAAGTGTGAGGTTTCCAGCTTTCTTCTTTTAAATCTGTTTTAACTGTCCAGGGTCTGTCCTTCACAGAGATGAATATGAATTTTTAGGTTGTTTCTTTTTCTTTTGTAAGAAATTTATTGGGACTTATAAATAATAATAATTGTTCTTGATATTTGGTGATAAGGTCTTGCTAGGTAGCCTAGGCTGGCCTCCAACTCGTGGCTATCCTCCTGCCCCAGCCTACTGAATCCTGGGGTTACAGGTGTATACCACCCTGTCTAGCCAAAAAAAGGCATGATTTCATATTAATGGTGAAATGAATGGGATTTCTTGTGATCTCTTAATACATGTATATACACACATGTACACACAAATATAACGATATAATATGCACACACACATGTATAACCCATTGATCATATCTACTCCTCCTTGTTTCACACCCCTTTTCCCACAGCCCTCTTCCCAGGTCCTTAAGCCCATGCTCTGGAGATCCTGATGGGACTGCATTGAATCTGTAGCTCACTTTGGGTAGTATGGATGTTTCAACAACATAAAGTTTTCCAACCCATGACTATGAGATGTCTATTTGTTTCTTTCTCCTTTATTTGTATTTGTATTCATATGTATTTATTCTCTATTTATCACACACAATCAAACTAACATAAATTTAAATTTCTTCCAATGATCTTTTGCAGGTATTAGTGTATAAGGGTTTTACCCCTTTGGTTAACTTTATTTATTTGCAGAACCAGGAATTGAACTTAGGCCCTTGTGCTTATCGAGCAAGTCGTTTTTCTCCTGAGTGATCTCCCCAGTTTGGTTAACTTTACTTCTAAATATGATTTTTTTTTTTTTTCGGGACCAGGGATTGAACTCAGACCCTCGTGCTTGCCAGGCAAGCGCTTATTCTACTGAGCTATCTCCCTGACCCCTAAACAGGATTTCTTTTTGATGCTGTGCTTGCTACCTTTCTGTTGCAGGGCCAGAGTACCAGACACATGCAGACTAAAGGAGTAAAGGCTCACAGGGCTCGTAGTTTCAGGGGATTTGGTCTGTGGTGAGCTGTGTCGGTGACGTGGGCATCATGGAGGCAGGGCTGGCAGAGGAGGGCTGCTCAGCTCATGGCCTGCGGGAAGCAGGGCCAGGGAGAAAGCGGAGCAAAGAGCCTCTGTGATGGCCAGCAAGGGCCCCTGCCTGGGCGCTGCCTCTCAGCCCGCTCAGAGCCACGACAGAGTGATCCAGGCAGGTGTCTGAGGCCTCACATCACAGTCATCTCCTGATGGTCCAACCTCTAGCAGGTAAAGACTTCTGAAGAACATCTTATGTGTTTAATTATTTACATCTTAAAGAGGGAAAAAATGAAACGAAATTTGAAGACAAGGAAATAGGTAGGTAACAACATTTGACACATTATGAATCATTATCTTTCCATTAGTTATCAGAGTACAAGATATCACACCCGCTTAATTGTCCAAACAGTACTAGTGCCCTTTTTTATCAATGAACTAAGAGAAACTAGTAGTGTAACTATCTTAACTTACAGATATTTTTCTTTTTACGTTTTGCTTCCTTCTTTTCTCCATTCCCCCATGCTGGTTTCTCTTTACTTTTGAAGTTTCTTCCCATTTTATAATATCTCTTGTATATTTTGGATCTTATTTATTCTTTTAACTTCTCGCATTAGGGAAACAATATGATATTTACACATGTTCATATGATTTATTTCACTTAAGAATATGGTTTCACGTTGCATCCATTTACCTGTAATACTCTCCAGTTTGTCCTCCTTTATGGCTGAGTAGTATTCCACTATATAAAAAGACCACATCTTTTTCCATCCATTCCTCAGTTGATGGGATTTTGGGTTGTTTCCAGGATCTAGCTATTAGGAATCATGCTGCCATAAACATGAGTGTATAGATCTATCACTGTGTTATGATGTTTTTAATTCTTCTGGGAAGATACCCAGGAGGGGAATAGCTAAATCAAATGGAACCTCCAGGCCTAGTTTTTTGAGGAATCTCCATGTTGATCTGCACAGTGGTTTATACCAGTCTACACTCCCCTCAGCAGTGGAGAAGGCTTCGTTTTTCCCCAAGGGTCCTCCAGCACTTGTTATTGGTTGATTTCTTGATAAGATCCATTCTTTCTGGGATGAGATGAAGTCTCAGAGTTGTTTTAATTTGCATCTCTTGAGTGACCAGGAGGTTGAATATATATATATATTTGCTGTTTGTATTTCTTCATCTGAGAAGTATGTATTAGTCTCAGATGTTCATTTTTGTAATGAGTCCTTAAATTTTAGAGATCTGAGTTTTTTTGATGTTCTTTATATGTTCTCAATAGTAATCCTTTCTCTGAGGAACAGCTGGCAAACATTTTTTTTTCCCACTCTGTGGCCTGCCTCTTCACTCGTGGTGGTTTCTCTTGCTTGGCAAAAGCTTTTTATTAAGATGAGACCCCAGAGCTGCTGATTTGTTGTGATTGTTCCTGTGTGATCTGCATCTTATTTATAAAGCCTTTGCCTATGCCAGTGTCTTCAAGAGCTTTATATATTCTGTCTTCCAGCAGATTTAATGTTTGTGTTTAATATTTAGATCTTTGATCCATCTCAAATTCAGTTGAGTGTATGGTGGAATATGTGAGTCCGACTTTAATCTTCAGCATGTGCAGCGCCAGTGTTTCCGGCACCACTTATTAAAGAGATCATCTTTCTTCCAGTGAATGTGTCTGGTACCTTTGTCAACGATCAGGCGGCTGAGTGCCTGGAGTTGTTTTTGCATCTTCTAACCTGTTCCATTGATCTCTGTGGAGAATATCTTAGATATAAACCATAACAGATGTTAGTATAAGTGGATTGTTTTCTTAATTTGTCTTTTGGATCGCTTCCTGTTAGGGTGATTTTTGCATTTCAATACTGTTTCCTGAAACTTCACTGAATTTGCTATAGTTCTCTGTGATTTTTAGTGCAGTTTTTAGAATTTCTTATATGTAAGATCATGTTTGCTTGTTTTCTTTCTCTCTCTCTCTCTTTCTTTCTTTCTTTGTCTTCTTTCTTTCTTTCTTTCTTTCTTTCTTTCTTTTTTTCTTTCTTTCCACTTGTGTATTTGGTACAGGGTCCCACTACACAGATCAGACTCAAGGTGGTCCTCCTGCCTCAGCCTCCACAGTGCTGGGATTACAGGCATGCACTGCCATACCTGGACTCTGTTGTGGTTCAGTGCACCCTGGAGTTGGGACCAGAGTTTGAATCCTGGTCCCTGAGTTTGCCAAAGCAGGTGCTTAGTCTGCTGAGCTATCTCTCCAGCCCTCATGGCATCTTTTAACACCTTTTAACATCTTTACTTCTTTTCTGTTTGGGGTGCCTGTGTTTCCTTTTCCTGCCAAGTTGCTCTGAATAGGATCACTGTGCTGTATGTGGTGGCAAGGGCCTCCGTGTGCATTGTGCCTCGGTTCCAGTCTTGGAGGAAAGTTTTCACTGTTGAACATGATGTTAACTTTTTATCTGTAACACTTACTATATTGATTAAGTTTCTCCTATTCCTAGTTTTTCAGTACTTTTTTTTTTATCATGAAAGTGTTAAATTTTTTGAAATGCTTTTCTCATATGTTGGTGTGACATGATTTTTCTCCTTTGTTCAGTTAATGTGGTGTATAACATTGATTTCCACATGGCACACCATCCTTGCATGTCAGATAATTCCTGCTTCTTTTCATCAGTCATTTAAATCAGTTTGCTAGCATGTCGTTGTGGATTTTGGCATTGCTTTTCACTAGGAATATTTGCCTATAATTTTCTTTTCTTCTGTGTTCTTTTCTGGCTTTGATGTGCAGGTGATATTGGCCTCATACAATAACTTTGGAAGTGTTTTTCCTTCTATTTTTTGGAAAAGTCTGAGGAAGACTGACATAAATTCGTCTTTATGCTTGTCAGAGTTCACCAGTATAGTGGTAGATTGTGTCAACTTGAGATGTTAGAAGCTTAACTAACTCTGCTGAGCAATTCCACATTCTGGAGTGTGGACACCCCACCCTACAGTGCCTCCTCATGTGAAGGATGCGAAAGGGAACTGAGGAAGGATGAACATTTCAACTTTCCTCGGAGGAGCTCTGGTCTTCCCAGTCAGCTTGGATGTCGTCTCTTCAGCCTCTGCCTTGGATCCCTCCACCTTCTGGTGTAGACCCATCGGCCTTCTGTCTCATACCCATCAGCCTCGTGATACCGACTTTCACAGAATGCTGCAGTGAGCTCTAGACCTTGAACTGAGTCCTTCAGTCTCCGGTGTGCAGATGCTCTCTGCGTGCTTCCTCACCCGACTTGTGGCTGACTGTCAAGAGCCAGTGTTCTAATTTCTTATGCATTTGCACATCCTGTGTTGTATCTATTTTGTTCTGGTGCTGCAAACGGACTAAGACAGTGTTTATTGCTACAAACCTCCCTCATAATACTGCTTTTTCTGTGTCTCATGAGTTTTGCTATGTTCCATTTTCATTTTGTTTGCTTAAAAGTATTTCCTGAATTCCCCATAATGACTTATTTGATCTGCTGGTTGTCCAAGGATGTCTTTTTAATTTCTACACATTTGTTAATATTCCTGTTTTTCTTCTTGCATTAATTTCTGGTTTAATTTTACTGTGGTTAGAACATGTATGTAGTATGATTTCCATCTGTCTACATTTGGTATGACTCGTCCTATGATCTAACATGCAGTCTGTCCTGGGCAAGTCCTGTTTGCATGTAATTCCCCGTTCAATGTTTCATCCATGCTTGTTGGGTCCATATGCTCTATGGTGCTGTTCAAGGGCTGGAGAGATGGCTCAGCGGTCTAAAGTGCCTGCTTAGGCAAGCTTAGGCAACCACAGGGACCGCAGTTCGATCCCCAGCACCACGTGCTGTGTCAGGCCCACCTCAGGGCAGGCTGAGCCAGCCATAATAAAAAATAAAATAAAAAAAGTATAGTGCTATTCAAGTTCTGTTTCCTTGTTGATCTTTTATCTTCATGTTCTGTCTGTTATTAAAAGTGGGATATAGAAATTCCCTAATGTTGTTATATTGCTATCAATCTATTCTTTGGGTTCTTACAGTGCTTGCTTCAGGTGTTGCGTGCTCAGAGGTTGAGCCAATACCTATCTACTTACACTTGCTATATGGTCCTGTGGAATTGGACTTTTTTTTCCCAGTTTGTAATGTCCTTCTTTGTCTCTTTTGGCAGGTTTTTATTTTTTATTTTATTTTTTATGTATTTAGACAGGATCTACAGGGTCTCACTACACAGATCAGACTCATAATGATCCTTCTGTGTTTTGGGCTCCCAAACGCTGAGATTACAGGTGCACACCACTATACTCAGTCTCAATCGCCATCTCAGTGCACCCCAGAGGTGGGGCCAGCACTGCATGTGGTGCCGGGGATCGAACCCCAGTCCCTGCGCTGTGCCTAAACAGGCCCTTTAGTGTGCTGCGCTATCTGGCCAGCCTTTGGCTGGTTTCGATTTAAAGTATACATTTTCTAGTGTAATAGGGACACTCCTTCTGTCTTTGTTATCATTTGTATAGAGAATCCTTTTTGATAATTTCATTTTCAGGCTGTCTGCATCCTTAAATCTAAAACAGTCTCTTATCCTCAGTACATATTTGGATCTTTCTTTATATCCAGTCATCCAGTTCAATGTCTTTTGATTAGGTAATTTAATCCATTTACATTTAAAGTAATTTTTGATAAGAGAAGAATTTACCATTACCATTTTGTGAACTGTAACTTGTTCTTCTCACCCTTGTTTCCTTTCTTATTTTGTGTTTCATTGTTTTTTGGTTTTTTTTTTGGTATGGTCATACTTTAATTTCTCATTTTCTCCTGTATATTA
>PVKN010017077.1:0-17533 GCA_004027915.1 Capromys pilorides | reverse complement strand
AGGTGGTTTTCATGTTGCAGAATAAAATAGTGAATCTTCAAAGATATCTTAAATAAAAATTAAATATTAAGTAATTTTTAACTGTCTAAAACTGAAGACCCACTTACTGATCATAAAATGTTCTAAACTTTTTATTATAGAACTCTTATAGAATCAAATTTAGCTTCCAAACCAATACATAATTAACACACAATGTATATAAAATATACTTCTAAAAACTTAAAACTTTTATGTATTTTTTTGCAGTACAAGGGATCACACTCAGGACCTTGATTTTGCCAGGCAAACACTCATTCCACTGAGCTACCTACCCAGCCCTTAATTATTTAAACTATTATCTGTGTTGTTTAAGAAAACTACTCCTGGCTGAGGAGAAAGCTCAGTGACTTAAGTGCCTGCCTGGCATGTACAAGGCCCCAAGTTCAATCCCCAGTATCAAAATAAATAAACAAACAAACAACTGTACTTCAAATGTTATATGCATCTTATACATTAGTCTGTGAATCAGTGCTAATAGAAATAGAATTCTAGCCAAAAATAACTGAAAAATTTCCAGTGGTTACATTAAATTCTTTTTTTTTTTAAATATAGTACTAATGAAATGAATCTCGAATATATTTTAACCCTGTTTTATCTCAGCTAGGCCTGGTAGCACAGGCTTGTAATCCTGACAATCTATCTAGGAGGGAGAGGGAGAAGGATCACAAAAGGTTTGAGGCTCAGCCTGGGCAACTTAGTGACTGAAACCTTGTCTCCAAATAAAAATAAAAAAGGCCTGGGTGGATGTAACTCACGGTGAAGGCCCTGATTCAATCCCAGTATTGGGAGTAGGTAGGGAGTATAGTCAATATGTATTCAACATTAAAAATATTACTAGGCTGGGGAAATAGCTCAATAGAACAAGTGCTCGCCTGGCAAGTGCAAGGACCTGAGTTCAATCCCCAGTTCTGAAAACAAACAAAAAATAAAAATAAAAATATTACTTTTTAATACTGAATTTCCAAAATCCAGTGCACGCTTTACATTCACTGCTCACCACGACCTGGACTCAGTCTCACTGCACAGGGACAGGTAGCTACAGGGACAGGTAATGGCTTCCCTATTAGACACCATAGTTTAGCCATGGTGCCTGGGACATTTAGAAGGCCATGGGGGATCGGATGCCACGGCAGGAGGAACAGGTAAGTATTAGGTGGGCTATAACAGACACTATCAAGATCTAACAGGTCTATACTCAGTCTTCCACCACAGGGACTAATTTAACACAAGGGGGAACATCCAAGGGCTGTTTCTCCCCCACTCATCACCACTGACCGCACACCACCAGCTCTGATGCTGGCCCTTCACTTGCTGCCGCTTCTGTCCTTGTGTACTTCTGTACTTCATTCATCACACACTTTTAAGCACACACAGTTTTTAATAAAACTCAAGTTGAGGGGTAAGATACAATCCTCAACTTCTACATTACAAGATGCATATTCAGCAGGGTGTGGTGGGTGGCACAAGCATGTAATCCCAGCACTCAGGAGGCTGAGGCAGGATGATTACAAGTTCTAGGTCAGTCTAAATTATAGAACACGACTGTCTCAGGGCCGGGGAGATAGCTCAGTGGAATACGCACTTGCCTGGCAAGCACAGGGTCCTAAGTTCCACCCCCTGTACCGGAAAAAAAAAAAAAGTCTCAAAAAGTGCCCCCCCCTTCAAAAAAAAAAAAAGGGCACATGTATTACATCACTGTGAGCAAAAATAAAGTTGCATGTAAATATATTAGTCTAACTGACTGTCTGATTCATGACTGCATTTCTTTCAATAACGATCTTTTAAAATGTTATTTTTTGAGGGTACAAGTTTATAGCATACAATGACTATATTCATCATGGATAGCTGATACACATATATGAACGACTTCTTAAAATTCTTTTTTAAACCCTTTTACCACCCTCTCCCTTCCTGCATCTTTTGGACCCCATATACATGCATAGATATGTGTGTGTGTATATTATATATTATATATATATGTGTGTGTGTATATATATACTTTAATAAAATATTTAGCATTCTGCATTTTAATGCTGCTTCAGGTTCTGATGACATACAAGTTATATACATATATATGCATACGTATGTCTAATTTTCACACATGTTTACAGCACACATGATGATCAGATTCCTTAATAATGGTTTTTACCAGAGGTGTGTGTACCAGCAGCTTGGAAGCCAAATGCAGCCAACTACTGGGCTTTTGCAGTTTTACTATGATCACAGCCATACTTTTAGGTATTATCAGCTTTCTTACTACATTTGTAGCTTGGCAGGTACAGATTGTACAGCTAGGAAAGCCTGAAAAGCTGATGATCTGTCCCTTCAGGAAAAACTGCAGCCTCTCTCCATTTTTTTTTTTTTTTAATGTATTTTTAAAAAAGGATCTATAGTGTCTCACTATGTAGACTGGACTTGTAGTGATTCCCCTGTTTTCAGCCTCCCAAGCACTGGGATTACAGGCGTGAGCTACCATGCCCAGTCTCAATGGCCATCTCAGTGAGCCCCGGGGGCAGGTCTGGCAGGGCACACCTGGGATGGAACCCAGTCACTGCGCTCTACCTAAGTAGGTGCTTTAGTTTGCTAAGATATCTGGCTGGCCCCTTTCTTTTCTTTTCTTTTCTTTTCTTTTTAGCCTCTCTTCTTTACTATTATTTCACAAGGAAAAGTCATTCTCTGTTTACAAGATAGAACACTTTTCTAAGAATATCATCTGTAACATAAAGTCAGCCAACTTTATATGAGTAAGATAAAAAAGGAAGAGCAACACTTTTAATTTGATAGATTAGAAAAAATAAAAGCCTGGCAGAAAAAGATTACGAATAAAGTGATATCAAATACAATTCAGATAAACACACTGTTCTCTACTTAAGGGCCTAAATTGTGTTAGCCAGATTTAATACAAGATAATCATGTCGGATAAGAAAGATCCAGCACAATTCAGCAGGAAAATCCAGGGGACATGGGAGATTCTCCAGCCCACAAAAATAATTACTATTACCAAAACGATGCAATCACTGGTTGGAAACTAATTACAGACTTAAACCTCCTATGCCAGTGGTGGCAAACCTATGGCACCTGTGCCATAGCAGGCTGTCTGTATCATTGAAGGCTGAAAGGTTCATCATCACTGGCCTATCCCATACAAGAGAAATATGACTTCTAAACTTAAAAAAGTAATTATTGCTAACAGATAGCATTGGTTATTCAATTTCTGTTCTGACAGAACTATAAGATCAGGAGACTTATGAAGACAACAATATGCAATGTATTAATTATTTTAACTGTCCTACTAACTTGTTTTGAAACTGTCTCATTGCTATCTCTTTTTCGTATTTTAGGGAAGGGTCTATAGGGTGTTTAGGGTCTCACTACTAGATCAGACTTGTAGTGATCTGCCTGTTTACAGCCTCCAAAGAGCTGGGATAACCCATGGGCACCACCACACCCATGCTCCGGGGGCGGGGCCAGGGCCATACAGCAGGCCCAGGGATTGAACCCCAGTCCCTGTGCCTGCCTGTAGGCGCTTTAATCCACTGAGCTATTTGGCTGGCCCTTGCTATTTCTTTTTCATTAAAATTAATAAGATAAAACAAATTTTAAAAAAAAGAACAGGAGACTGAGATCACAACATGATTGTAAAGTACTTTGTACTACATATTAGCTAAATCAAAACTACATTTTGCCCATTTACAGATAGTCAGGGGAAATTTTCAACCAATAAAAACAAAGTTTAGGAGCTGAGTGTGGTGGCACGTTTGTAATGTCAGCACTTGGGAGGCTGAAGCAGGACATCACTGGGAGCTGGAAGCCAGCCAGAATTACATATAGCAAGATCCTACTTCAAAAAAAAAAAAAAAAACAAAAAACCCTAAAAGTTTAATTAAAAACACTTTAAGAAAATAATATCTTGGATTTTAATTTGAGAGCTACCTTAGACTCAAAGTCTGTACAAGGCAGGCTTCTAAACTATGCAAATGGCACAAAATTGAGGAACAAAATAATGATTTTTAAAATCAGAAAATAACATTTTAAGTGTAAATAAACAAAGATGAAACATATGCTATAACAGGTGCAGTGGTGAATCCTGAATATAAGAGGCTGAGGCAGGGGAACTACAAGTTTGAGTTCAGCCTGGGCAATATGGCAACTAAATAGGACCCTGTCTCAAAAAACTGATAGGGATGTGATGCAATGTAAATAGGTCCTGGGTCCAATCTCCAGTGTATAGAAAAACTTCTAGCTAAAAAATAAAGGATGCAAAAAATACAATTTTAGGTTAATTCTCCTTCCTTAAAAAAATGATTTAGAATAGTGGGGCATGGTAGTGCATGCTTGTAGTCTTGGGAAGGTGAGGCAGGAGGCCAGTTTTGAGGCCAGCCTGGACTACATAGTGAGTTCAAGGCCAGCCTGTACTACATGTAGCAAGACACTATCTCAAAATAAAACAAACAAGGATTTAAGGCATCTTTTCTCTAGCATCTTTTGGTTGTGTTCTGCATTGTAAATTCCATCCTTCAGGACCCAATTTAGATGGTGTCTCCTATTTGAGGTTCCCCAACTCCCCACTGAACAACTAGCAGCTCTCTTTTCTGTATCTCCATTGAACTGAATCCATAAAACATGTGACTTCATCATTATGTTGTAGGCATTCATTTGTCACTAGATAAACGTATTATTTCAACATCTCCAGAGAGTCCCAAAAGTATAAATAAATGTACTCTTATTGAGCAGTCCACATAAGTATAAATATGAACAAAAAGGACAAAAGAAAATGTATGGCTCCTAGCTTTCCCATTTTCATTATGCAACTCTAGACAAGTTATACAGCTTGTCTCAATTCAGTTCTCCTTTTATAAAACAGGGATATCTTTTGTGAACACTTTTATGTGAAAACCATGAGATAATTTTAAGCAAATGTTACCATAATATTTCATCAATTTTTGTTGTCCAGGGTTTTATGTGCAGAAAGATCCTAGGAGAAAAACCAGCACAGTAAAGAAGCTGTGTCAGAGGAACACAGAAAAGACTGAGGATGTTTGAAGACTGTTTTCAGCATTGTGAAGGGGAGCAGAAAGAGGAAAAAGAATTAACTATCTTAAATATTTGAAGATATTATTCTTGATAGCTCCTGAGGCAAGTGTAGGAACAACAGAAATTCTAAGAAGAAACCATTTGAATCATTATTGAAAGTAGTTCAGGAGCAAACAACAAAGTATATTGTTAGAATAATTTTCATTGTTTAGTAGATAATATCAAATAGATTATCAGTGAACACTGAAACCCAACTAAGATGCCCCAAGCATAAAATCTTTACTTATGATAGAAAAAGTTTGGGAAGTAGGTCAAAGGTCCTAGGCTCCTTTGAAATATAACACCATTTTTCTCACTAATGGTTAAAGTCTATTTCATGATTTTTTTTCTTTCTTCTTTGGTGTTTTGAGACAGGGTCTTTCTTGCTATGTAGGGCAGACTGGTCTCAAAACTACTATGTAACACAGGTGTGAAATTGTAGCAATTCTCCTGCCTGAGCCTCCCCAGTGGCGGGGATTGTAGGCATGAGCCAACCATGCCCAGTAATTTCAATATTTTTTAAATCTAGGCTGGCCTTATGATTTGCTTTATTAACATAATAAAGAGATGACATTGAGGACTTCTGCCTTACTTCCTTGAAATCCTGAGACCACCAGGTGAAGCAGCACAGGATGAAAGACTACATGGTAAGGAAGTCCAGGCATGTACGCGTAAGGACACCTTTCACTCCAGGGAGCCTCAGCCGGGCCTCTGAGCTGCCAGCAGTTAAGCAAGTGAGCACAGAGGAGACAAGCAGAAAACAAACCTACAAGCCACACAGTAGCTAGCAAACAAAATGGGTAGCTATTTTGAGCCACTAAACGATGGGGTGGACTTTTACATTACACCCCATATATTCGCTTTAAGAAAGGATACATTGGTACAAAACATGGTAGCCTGATAAATAAATAAAAGGTAAAACTTAAAAACGATTTAGGAAGCTCTGCCATACCATCATTAAAGCATTCACGGGCCAAGTATTCGGGCCATGTGGCAGATTAATTCCTAAAAGAGGAAGTAAGTAAACACCCAATTTGAAGACACAAACTATGAGGATTATCCAACTCACTTTGAACCTCCGTGCTCAACACGCCTAGCCTTTGACTGTGACATTTCACACACGATCAGTATGGAAACTGCATGTGAAAGGTATATTTTCCCACGACAGAAGTTTTTTTTTTTTTTTTTTGCTGGCTCAGTCTGCCTTAAGGGTAGGTGTGGGGATCAAAACACTGTCCCCTGGGCCTAACTGGGATTGCCCACACAGGCACTTAAACCAATGCGCCAACCCAAAAGCCCCCCTCCCCACTATCAATTGATGGCCTTCTGGTTTAATTCCTACCTAGAGCTTCATCACTGAGGGCTACAGTAAGCAAGGCAATGGTCTGAGCCACCACCAAGTCACGATATCGTGATCTAGACAGTCAACTTGAATCCCAGAGTGTTTTTATTCTCCCTAATGCATACTTCTGCAAATTTCAACGTGCATTAGGAAAAGTTCTTCATAATATGCACCAAAATGATAGTACATAGTAGAAGAGCATAAACTCCAGAACCTCGAGGAATTGCTCAATAGGTGATTTTGGACAGTGAAAAAATGGACTTATTCTATCTACTCCAACTCCATTTTCCTCATCTATAAAAAGGAGCTATAGGACAGACTAAATTAACAAGTGGGAGTTGATAAACACTGAAAACAGGATGTGTTACAAGCTAGTCAAACTTATTTCACTGGAAAGCCGGGTTGAAACACAAGCTCATTTCTCTGTGGAAGTAACTGCTTTTTTTCCTCTTTAAGGGATTAAACCCAGAACCTTTTCACTTAGCTACATCCTCAGCTCATTTTTTTGTTTTGTTTTGTTTTGTTTTTTACTTTGAGATAGGGTCTTGCTATTTTACTAACTGCCCAAGCTAGACTTGAATTTCCCTCTCTCCTGCCTCAGCCTCCCAGAGTGCTGGGATTGTAGGTGTGTACCATAACTGAGGAGATTCCTAAATTTTGTGTGAAACACTGGGCTTACTCAAGGGTGGAAAAGATACCTCAATTGCAAAGGCAAAAAAAAAAAAAAAGTAGATAAGTCACAGAGTAATGCAACAAATCATTTTCCTATTGCAAAAATCTAGAATTTCTAACATTCATACATGACTGTCCCAGTTTTTTAAAACACACAGAAAAAAAGAAAAGTGTCATCAGCTAACCAAAATTAAAGCATAAATCCATCTGATTTAAGATACTAAATTATGCAGTTGTGCATTTGCCTATAGTTAATGTGTTATTTTTAGTGAGTCTGCTTTGCTTATGAAAGCAGGTCAAAAGAGTTGGCAATTAATTAAAAAACATATAGTTCAAAACAAACAAGATAAAGGAGTTTATGTTACATTATTGCTAAGAATCCTGGTCCCCATCTCCAAGAACTCAGGCCTGGGAGAAGACAAAATGTGAGACAACAAATACACTGCTTTACAAGGCAATAATAGGAAATATTACACCAGCAAAAAAGAGGAGGGATCACTGCTGCTTAGTAAGACAAAAGAGGAAGTGGATTATAACAAGGAAGATACAGACAGAAAACTAGCGATTAAAAGGCAAACACCATTAGCCAGAATTAGAGGCACAAGCTATTCTGCGGAATGTTGGTAAGTGAGCAAAGCTGAGGGGTAAAGAAATTTATGTTCAAGAAATAAAACACCCAAGTAAATAGGTGAGCAGAGTGGTCTTCAGATAAATACAAAAAGGTTCAAAATAACTCACTTAAAAGATAACCTTTAAATTCACATAAATCCATAGCAATTTAATATATGAGTGCAATCAGAAGGTTCTTTCATAATTTCTCTAGATTTGTGTGAAGGGTCAGAGTCAGATTACCATACCACTGCAGATCACCATATACCATCTACCCCAAGTGCATTTCCGGAATGATGTCTTTGTAATCAACTAAGAGAAAAATAATGCAAAATTTAACACAATTAAATGGCAGTCTTCTGAGTTTGCCACTTCAAAGTCTTAAAGATTAATATCTAAGAATACCAGTGTTCACAGTAAATGGTCACAAAGCTTTGCTCCCAAACCAAGCACCTCCACCGAACTGCCTATAGCTCCTAAAAACCCAAATATTTCAGCACATCAGGAAGTTAAAAAAAAAAAAAAGCCACATCTAAACTAGTTACTTAAAAGTGTTTTAAATGTCCTAACACTAGAAAGAAGAATTTTTAATGTTCATGGAAGATAGGTCTAGAATGTCAAAGGTCTTCATTTCAGATTTTTGCATGGTTAAAAAACTCATTTAAAAGAAAGTATATGCACTATGTTTAATTCATAAAGGATAGCCTTATTTACCCTGCCCTCTAAAGTGAGGAGAGCCTCTTAAGAAGATAAGACTGCCATATCAAAAGAGAAAATGGTTTGAAATTTAAGCCTGTTTACTACTTACTTGGTACTCTTAAACAGTTTCTCACAATTCATAATTGTCGCTAAGGATTTTAGTTTTTAAAAAAAGACATTATCCTTGTCCAGTTACCTAATCCAAATTCGCTTAGGTAGTTACAAGAGTGAACTCTATTTGAGCAAGAAAACAAGTCCGTACAGGAGCAGAGTGAGATATGCACTCCTACTCCAGAACACTGTCTGGTGAAAAGTACTATCCACTTCTTTGAATGCAACATGTTTATGTGCAACCGAGAAGCTTGCTTAAATGACTTCCTACCTCACTACTCACTCTCAGACAGGTGCAGTTTGCCTAAAAGCCCTCTCTGATCAAGCCCACCACTCAGAAAAGGATCCTCCTATTCTCAACGCATTTGGCTGCTGCAACACATGGTTTCTAAGCCACAAAAGGAATCTTTCTGAGTGGGGAGCATGAAGCATAAGAAAAAGAGCTCAGGTTGTTGGGGTGATTGATCAATTCGGCTTCTCCTGGAGATCTTCCAATGGCCAAAACCCAGCCCACAGCTTCGTGTCACTGGACAAGGGGATCTCTTAGGACAAACCAGAGACAGGTTCAAAATTTGGGGGTTGAAACTACATCATCAGCAGCTTCGGGATCTTATCAAAACAATAACGAGTAGCTCATGTCCGGCGGTGCCCAACAGAAGGGACAACTGGCTCGGTAGAAGCTGGAGTCGAACTTGTCTTACCCCCACCCCCGCCCCACCCCCGCGTTCCCCGCGGCACGAAAGTGAAAACTGGGGGCACCCAGAGCTCTGCCGTCCGTCCCCTTCCTCTTCGCTTTGGCTACTCGACTTCTTCCTCACCGGTCTCCCGGGGGTGGAGACGCTGCGTTCCCTGAGGACCGGAGTTAGTCACCAAAAAGAGGCGGTGCCAGAGCTGCCGGCTCCTGTCGTGCACTCCGCGGCCTAGCCGCGCGGGACGGGGGCCGCGGGCGGCGGCTCCGGGGTTCAGGGTGCCCCCGCCGCCCGCCCGCCCGCGGCGAGCCCCGCTTTCCTTCCACAGGCAGTCTCAACCCTGCCCCTCTCACGCGTACCCCAGACAGTCCCAGCGTCACAACCCACTCCCGACCAAGGAAACCCAGTCCGACCGGACGGACTCCTGCCCTCGGGGCCAGGGGGGCTGCGGGCCTGTGCCACCGACCCGAGCGGGGATCCCCGGCCGCCGGGCGGGGACCCGAGAACTGGCCGCGGAGCGCGCGTGTGGCCGCGGCGGGGAGGGGCGAGGCGGGGAGTTTCCGCCGCCCCCGGCCACCAGCCGGCCGGGGGACAGCAGCGGCTGGCGCGGTCCCCGCGCGGCCGGGGACGCCAGCCGCCTCCGCGCCGGCCGCGTCCCACCGCGTCTGGGGCCGGGCCCGCGGCCACCCGTCACTTCCCAGCGGCCCCGCCAGAAGCCCAGGTCGGAGAAGGGAGGCAGACAAAAGGGCGCTGCGGAGGGCGCCCCGGCAGCCAGCCTTACTCGTAGTGGCGGAAGATCTCGTTGGTGACTTTACAGTAGAAAACTTCCTCGTCGGGCCGCAGGTCGGCGGGCGGCTTCCGTCGCACAAACGGCTTTCGGTGCAGCAGCGGCATCGCCGGTCCGCCCGCGGCCGGCCGGACCTCGGCGGTGCGCGTCGCCCCGCTGGGCTATCAGAATTGGAGGGAAAGGAGAGCCGGTGAGGTGGGGCGCGGCGGGCGCGGCGGGCGTGGGCTGGCCGGTCCGCGCGCCCCGAGCGCCGCTCGGCTGCTTTTGTGTGGCTGACGCGCCGCCGAGCCCCCGAGCCCGGCGCCCTCCGGCCGCCGCCGCCGCCCTCGGAGCGCGCCCCACCTCCGCTCGCCCGCGGGCGGCTCACAATGGAGCCGGCGCCCCGTGGCTGCGGTGCGGGAGCCGCGGCCCCCTCCCCCCGCGCGCCTCCAGCCCGCCGCCGGCTCGCAACGTGCTCGGCGCGCGGCCGGCGCCCCACGCCGCCGGGGCGCTCCCCGCCGGCCGCCCGCCCCGGCGCCGCTCGGCTTTGTTCCCCGCTCGCCCTCCCTCCCCGGCGGCGCCGCCGGCTCCCGAGCGGCCGTCCGAGCCCCTCTCACCTGCGGGCGCTCCCGCGGCGGCTTCTCCGCCTGCTCCGCTCCGCGGGCGGCCGGGACCCGGTCCACCCCGGGGGTCGCCTCCCGCCGCCCCGCCGCGCCCCGGGCCGCCGCTCCGCCCGCTGCCACAGCCCGGCTCCGCGCCGGGGCTTCGCGTCCCACAGCCACTTCTCCGCCTCTCGGAGCTCCTGGGAAGTTTCTGATCTACTTTCGGCTCCGAAGGAGGAAGAGCTGTTGGGAGGAGCTTTTCACTTCTAGCTTCTACCTTTTTATTGGCTACTCGATGACTTTTACAGCCTGTCACTGATACAGGAAGAGACGGCGGGGAGCCTGGGAGAGCTACATTATTAATTAATGGAGCAACCCCTTGTGAAGAATCAGAAGCATCCTCCATGTTTGAGGTTATCAAGCCAAAAGATCTAGGGAGAGCTCCGGGGTTTCATAAACACATGGCTGACAAAGTGAAGTCTCTGAGCTCAAGGCTGGCGCAGCGCTTGGCTACACGACGGGAGAGAGACTCCAGTTACGGTTTAAATTGTATTTTAAAGACAGGATGAGAGAAGAGCAAGAAATACGAATGTTTTGGTGTTGTCCTCCACAATTAGAATTCATATCTTTAGAGAGGTTTTGCTTTCGTAAAACCACGCATCTGGGACAGAAAATACCTTCCTCGATACCAGTTCTTTGCTACTTGGGGCAATTTAGTCAAAGATTTAGATGGCCCAGGGAGAAAAAGTACGTTAGAAAATGTCATTCCAGTAAGACCTCCACATATGTACGATTCAGTAACGTGCTCTTTAAACAGGAACATTTACACCACTGTAAATGCTTTGCAAAGGATGAATGTTTAATTCAATTAGAATTTGACAGATTTTGAATTTACTGCTAAAATTTCCCCTACAGCAACTTTTTCATATCAATGATTTTCATTTTTGAAACCATCTTTAATGTACATGATGTATGTACTCTAAATTAGAAAAAATTTCAAAACTAGAAGTAACTCAGAATAGTTACCAAGACTTTCATACAAATATTTGTACCAGTTTTAAACAGTTGAATTGTTATATAAATAAGTTGTAGTCTGTTGAATCAAATACGGTCGTGTTCAGTTTTCCCATGATCATTCTAATTCTAAAATATTGCTAAAATTACAATTGAGTGCTCAGTTGCATACATTGCATACATTGGGTTTATTTTAATGACTTGTATCATTTAATAAATGTTTTACATATTTTCATTACTCCAGACTGTTTAGAAAATTATAATTGACATATCTAAATTTAGTTTCAATGTTTGTAACAGTAAAATTTGCAGCTTACCTAAATTGCCTCTCTTAAAGCTCTTCTCACAAATCTTACCTAAGGTATTATTTCTGTATTTTGGTATCAAGATTACTTCCTTCATAAATTAACACTTGTTGGCTCTTCAGAGTGAAAAGTTTATTGCTGTATCCAGAGTCTGGTTGATAGATACTGACATGAAATGAGGCTTTGTGTAAAAACAATTGGAAATACTGTAAAAGAACTATTAAGGTAGCACAGAAAAAAAGGGCAATGCAAGAAATTAAGATAATTTAATTTTTCAAAATTATTTTGACTAAACATTTATCAAACTTCCTTTAGGAACCAAGGCATTGTACTGTCACATGCAGGAAATACAACAGAAATGTGTCCTTGCAGGGTGTGGTGGTGCATGCCTGTATTCCCAGCACTCAGGAGGCTGAGGCAGGAGGATCACTCCAAGTTGGAGACCAGCCTGAGTTACACAGTGAGCTCAAGGACAGCCTGAGTTGAATAGTGAGACCCTGTCTCAAAAAGACAAAAAACAAAATGAGAAAGTGTCAATGTCTGAAGAAAAGCAAAAGCTTATAGAAGATGATGAAAATAACACAGAAATTATGAGTTGTAATAATCCTGAGTAATGTATAATGCAAAACAAGAACTAGAAAAGATGAGAAAATATAGAGGGCTCTTCCTCCATGGAGCTATGCACAGGGCTTGATTTGAAGGGCAACAAAAAGCTGTGCTCTAAAATATTCTCACCAATCACAAGATGCTGTGTAAAAACAGCACTAAATTGCAAATATGCTGCCCTCACAGGATACATATTAACCTAACATCAAGATGTAGTTTTGATGAACCAGCTCAACTTTAAGTTGTATTGCCTTACATAGATTCGAAAGTTTGAGCTAGAATGATATTCTGGTCCTCAATTAATTAACATAAGAAAAGTTTTTTTTACTGGGGTGGTCTGGTGAGACAGTAATCAACAGCCAGGAACTGTTAATTCTTTAATTTTGAACCTGAGGAAATTGAAGCTCAGGAACTGGAATCTAGGCCTCCAGACCAGTCTTTTTAGGCCACATCATTTTTCCCTTAGATTCAATTATATCTATTTTTCTTTTATATCCTGCTCACACTCGATAAATGAGCTAAAATACCTTTACAGATCCTTCCTAAACTGCTAAAGTACATACAAATATATTTTAATAATTATGAGAAACAGTAATTTACTTTTGAGATTATCCAGTAAAGCAACGTAATAAAAATCTTACATGTGTCTAATCCAACAGCTGACATAAGTCCTACCTCTGTACCATTAGCACATCAAACAGGTGTATTTCATGTCCTTTACTTCTTAGCAGTCTTATAAAAAGTATTTGGCATAGCTGCCTTGAACTTTGATACCTTATCAATACACACAAGGAACACCTATAACTCTGTAACTCTTCCTGATATGTCTCTGCAGACACCTGTTTCAATTCTTCTGTGTTCTCCTTCTAATGTCATCCTAACGAATTCATGGCAGTTTGCCTATTAAAAAAATTTCCATACTTAATATTGTTCTTTAGAAACAATTTTTCCTTGTATTAGAAACCACTGGCCTAGTGTTAGAATAATGGGTCCAGACTTCAACTGCCCAGTAGAAACACCTGAGGATCTTTTGAAAACAATTGCTGCCAAAGCTATCCTAATGCTTCAGGCCTCCAGGGTAGGGAGCCAAGCACTTATTAATTCAAAAATCTACTCTAGTGGTTCTATTGTACAGCAGAAGTTGAGAACTGAAGTTCTTAGTAGATACTGGATTGTGAATACTCAAATGGTAATGTTGCCAAATTTAAAGTACACCTCTTTATTCAACGTCTTCTGATTAGAATTGTGATTTTTGAGGTGGTAGAAGAAATCAGAATATTCTGGTCATCGTTATTATCACCATATTAGTTTTATGCTTAATGAATACTTCCAGTTTGTCAAGGGCTTGTGCCAAAGGCTTTAAATCATCTCATCTCGTACATATCTCACACAAAGTAGCACCGATCATTTCCATTCTACAGATAACCCACCAGGAGTCAGAGAGGTTGCTTCAGTAGAATGCCCCAAATCATACAATTTGGAAGCAGAAAAGCCCAAATTCTAGTCCTGATCAACTCTGAATTTACACTCCCTAACACTACTCTTCATTTTCTCAGGACTGATTTGCTGTTCTAGCTCAGACAGAAATTGAAACAGGGAACTTGATCCTCTGCACAAAACAATTTAGAATGTGTGTTAAGAACATTTGCTAAGCATGAAAAGTACTAGAGGCAACTTGAAGGATTTCTTTTCTTTTTAATATCAGAATGGAAAAAGCCCAACTATAACATAAATCACAGATTTCACAAAACATGAGTCCATAAGATAGAAATTAGAAGGCTCTGATGACAAAATCTGTCATAAAATTGAAACAGTTATCAAATTTAGGGGGAATTTTTTTTAGCTCACTGACAAAGGGCTAATTTCCCTAACATACAAGTCATTATAATAGTCCAAGAAAACGGAAACAAAAACGCATCAGCATTTAGAGCATAAGAAAAGATTCTCAACTTTGCTTATAATTAGAGAAATGCAGATTACAACTACATCAACATGACATTTTCTATTCTGCAGATTAACAAAGATCATTCTCATCTCTTGGTAAGTCTGGAGGGAAACAGCACCACCTTTATAGAGGGAAGCTCAACAATATCCACCCCAAATTACGAGTGCACTAGAATTCCATGTGTAGGAAGATATCCCACAAACATATTTCAATAGGCATCTTTATGTTGGCTTCATTAGCAATAGCATGATACTAAAACCAAAGAAAATGTCCATTAACACATAAATTATACTAAATCTATGCAATCAAATAATCATGCAAACATAATAAACTAAAAACAATGACAGCTACAGAAAATGTTTTCAGGGTAAGTTTACTATATGTACATATTTCCTTGATTCATAAAATAAGTCTGCAAGGATAAATAGACACTGGCTGCCTCTGGGAAAAGGGTGGCTGGGGACAGGGATGAGAAGATTTCATGGTAGAACAAAATGAACACAATTTTTTTCTCTCTTATTTTTGAGATGGTCTCACTAAGTAGTTGTGCAGGCTGGCCTTGAACTCATGGCAATCCTCCTGCCTTACCTTCCTGAGTGCTGGGATTACAAGCATGCACTGCTACACCTACCTGAATACAAATTTTAAACAGAAAAAGAGGCCAAAGAGGACAGACAGCTCATGTTCCAGCCTTTCACTTCACAAGTGTTAACAAAAAGTGTCACAATTAAAATTCAAAGTACAAATAAAAATTTCTTTGTTAAATATTTACAGAGACTAGCATAGTACCTTTCCCATAATAGTTCAATAAATGTTTTTGGATGAATGAATGGTTAGATGGACGCATTTGATATATAGTCTGATGATAGTGAGATAAAGCCAGGTTGATAGCTGTCTCATCTTAACTTGGAAATAGAATTTAGATTACACATTGCTAAAACTATTTAGATTGCCCACACTAGCAGTTACATACTAACTTATAGAACATATCATTGTTATGTTCAGACAAATAGATTTACTACTATTTTTAAAATGAGTCATATAAAGAAAAGCAGATGGTTTTACATGTGGGTTACAGGCCGAGTGTGGTAGCACACACCTGTAATCCCAGCACTCTGGAGAATGAGTTCAAGACCAGCTTGGACTACAAAGCAAAACCCTGTCTCAAAAAAGTGAATTCTAGGATTCTCAAGTGCAAAGCTAATGCTGAAGTTTTGTCTGTAGCAAAACAGCAATCAGATAAAAGTTGCACTAATGTTTCACATCTAATTAGTCAGACTAACTTCTTTATCAATGGAGTAGAAAATACTAGAATATATTTTAATCCTCTTTTATTTTCCCAGTAGTTTTCATGCTATAGGCTGTTATCATGTATCATTCAAAATACTACTGTAAGTTAGGTACAGTGGTGCTTATTTGTAATCCCAGCTACACAGGAGGCTGAAGCAAGGGGATCACATGTTCAAGACTAGCCTATGCATTTTAGCAAGATTCTGTCTCAAAAAATAAAACAGGCTGGAATATAGCTCAACACTAGAGCACTTGCCTAGCACATACAAGGCTCTGTGTTCAATCACTTTTGCTGAAAAATTTACTGTAAAATTTAAAAATACAACTATTACTAGAACATAACAGACACTCAAAACCTATAATTGTTCTATGTTCTATCATTGTCTAAATTATTTATAATTAGGTCTTTATTTCTTTTTACCAGTTAGCTCATGTGGTTGAAGAATAGTATTACCAATAAGTACTGTTTTAACACTAATAACTCACTCTATTGTATTCTACAAAGGCAAATCATCACATTACAGTTCATATATCCCTAATTGACAATTGTGGAAGGAAAAATAGAAATAAGACAGTTAGAATTCAGAACCCAGGCCTGCAAGGTAGCTTGGTGGACTAAAGTGTCTGCTTAGCCAAGCTTAGTCAAGCACAGGGACTGCAGTTCGATCCCTTGCACCTCATACAGCACCAGCCCTGCCCCGAGAGCAGGCTGAATCTGCCAGGGTCCAGGCATAGTGGTGCATACCTGTAATCCCAGTGCTGGGAAGGCTGAAAGCATGAGGATCACTATGAGTCCAAGATGTGTGGTAAGACCCTGCAATAACCAAATGCATATAAATAAATAAATAAATAACGCTCAGAACCCAGTTCTGAACATATTGTGCTGAATTCTAACCTAAGTGCTCTTGGTAAAATACGCTGATTCTGTAGGCTCCTAGGCAAATAAAAGCACTGAGAGTTTTTTCCCCTTCTATTGCCATCACCATCCATAGAACTAGCAATCTATCGCTGTATTTCATCTAGCCCCTATGTTTATGTCATCCACTTGTTTCCTTAGCAAAACCAGAATCTTTCCTTTTGAGCCAAACTTTTCTTTAGGGGATGAAAACGATAGACTTCAAGCTACCAGCAAACTGTTTCTCAGTAACTTCTGAGAGCTCTGCCCCATATGCCTGGTCTATAGGGCCTAGCTTACCTGCCAGATCAAGTATCTTCCCTGATTTAAGTACAAATCATTAAACTGCATGTGGTGATGCACACCTGTAATTCCAGCACTCTGGGAGGTTGAGGCTGATGGCAAGTTTTAGCCCCACCTGGGCAATTTAGGGAGACTCTCAAAAACATTAAAGGACTAGGGATGTAGTTCAGTGTGAAGGCCCTGGATTTATTCCCTAGTACAACAGGGTGAAAAAGTACAAAACATTGTATTGCTCAACATTAAACCCCTTTCTTTTTCCCACTTCAAACTTCCCTCATAAAGAACACACATTCTAATGTGGTAGGCAGAATAATAGACCCCAAGTATATCCACATCTATATACTATTTTACATGGCAAAAGAAATTTGGAGAGATGATTAAAATTAAGGACCTTCAGATGGGGAAGTTATCCTGCATTAGCCAGGTGGGCCCAACCTAATTCCTGTAGAGAACATTTCCCTACTATAATTACAAAGAGGACAGGATGATAGAAGACAAGTCAGAGAGATGTAACATCACTAGCCAAAAGCCAAGAAATAGGGAGATTTCTAGAAGCTGAAAGAGGCAAGAAAA
>PVKN010017076.1:0-17533 GCA_004027915.1 Capromys pilorides | reverse complement strand
GACAGAGAAATAGAGATAGAGTTATTACAGTATTTTGGGAGTCAGAGGTAGAGATAGAGTTAGAGAGATAGAGGTAGAGGTAGAGGTGAATTGGAGATGGAGATGGAGACAGAGACAGAGGTGAAGAGAGACAGAGATAGATAAATGATAGATAGATATAAAGACAGAGACAGAAATAGAAGAGAGAGAGAGCAGCAGAAAGAAAAAGTTAGCAAGTTAAAAAAAAGCTAGTAAGTTGGCACAAGAACACACGAGTTGGTGAGCAAGATATGAAATGTTAAACAAAATATTAGCAAAAAACCCAACAAAAGCCAAAGCAAAGGGTAGTGACTGCAGACAGCCCTGGTGCTAAGAGTGACTGTAGTTCACAGTGAAGAGAGACCACTTTGTGTCATTTCTTTTTATTTACAAAGCTGGTGGGGAAGCGTGACATTCATAGGAGCTCACGCATGGTACAAGTAAAGTGATCTTTTCTTGTTAGAGAAACCTATGAGTTTCAGGACAACTAGGAAGGCCAGGTACCTTGAAGTAGGGGAAGGGAACTGTACTGCTTTGCATGGAAAAACATAGCCAGCTACTCAGAGCATGGGGTTGGAGGAAGGGAACAGGCATCCCGATGAGGCCTGTATAGGGTGAAGTCAAAGCTAAGGCAGCGGACTGAAGCTCAAGCCAAGAAGAAGCATTAAAGTGGGATGGGCCAGTGGAATTTTTAAGGAAGGGATTGCTCCACCCGGTTACTAGGGTACCTTCCAATGGGAATACGCTGCATCCTTGTTTCATCTCAAACTTGTCTAACTCTAAGCATCTATATGTATCCGTTAGACAGGATTTCCTTAGAGTTGAGGTTTCCAGGGAGGCTCAGAGCAAGGAGATAGAGTTCAAGACTCATATTCAGTGGGATCTAAGGACTGACTGCCCAAGACATAGAGAGACATTGTCCTGTACTGAGCAGGGTCTTGGGAAAAGAATGATTCCAGAAGCCTAGTCTTCTTTGAGGCAGAATCTCAAATGTCTTTATCTTCACACTGTCCCTGTCAGCTGCACTGCTGACAGACTTCAAACCTACAGTGTTCAAAATGAAAAAGCAAAGAGAAATGACCTAAAACGTGCCTGGTCATGAGGGCCCATTAAGAGCTGGCACTGAGTGAAGCTTTCCTGAAGGCCCTGAACGGATGAGGACTTTGGGAGAGGCCTCCTTGCCTCTCCTAAGGTGGAACATCACAGCGATTTCTACAGATATTTGTGGAAAAGTTGTTGTCCACAGCAAAAAGTTTGGGACATTTGGCAATCTAAGGCACATATCTCTCTCTGTCTTAAATATAAACTGGCACCTTTGCCCTCTCAGGCCTAACTCATATGGCTGAGAGTTTTACTGACTATTGGAAATGAATTGATTCTGCTTGCTTTTCAACCAGAAGTGCTAATTTTGTGGATGTACGGATTTGTAGGAGAGTTCAGCTGGGCTTTTAGGACCAGGAGTGGTAGGTGTGACTGTAGGCCTCAGGTTCAAGAATACACAGTAATATGGCACCCCCGTTTATGAACCTACTTCTTTCCACAGTTCTGATTATAAACCCAGTTGGATGAACACCAAATCAAATTTCCTCTTCAGGTCAACATCAGGCCTAGCCATTGAATTTGGTTCGGTTTTCATCCAGTTCAGTTTGAGACCAGAAGCATGGAAAGAATTGAGTTTGTGAACTGAGGTGCTCCTTACAGGAATTCCTTGCTTCTTTGCTCTGTAGTGAGTAGCTTTCTTTTGGTTAGGGCTCCTAGTACCATGTGTGTGTGTGTGTGTGTGTGTGTGTATGTGTGTGTGTGTGTGTGTGTTGCTAGAAGTTGCTCCCAAGGCATTGCCACTAAGCCTGCATTTCCAGCTCCTTCTTCATTTTGAGACAGTATCTGGCTAAGTCGTCCAAGGTGGGCTTGAGCTTGCTTGCTTGCACCTTTGTCTCCTAGACTGCAGGCATGCCAGCCGCACCCTGCCCACACCAACTTCAGTTCTTTCTGCTCTCCTGTTCATGTCTGTAGGTGGGCTTCAGATTCTCCATGGAATATTTGATTGAATTAGATAGGTTTTCTTTTTTATGTAGGGCAGGGTCTACAAGGTCTACAGGGTCTCACTATATAGATCAGACTCATTGGGATTCTCCTGTTTTTCAGCCTCCCAAACACTGGGACTATAGACATGTGCCACCACTCCCAGTCGCAATGGACATCTCATTGTGTCCCAGGTCAGGGCCAGCATGACAGGCGGGGGATCGAACCCTGTGGCTGCCCTCTGCTAAGGAGGCACTTCAGTCCGCTGAGCTATCTGGCCAGCCCAACTGAACCATTTTTGATGCTTGACCAGTAGGAGGCAAGAAGCTGAAGCTCCCACATCTCATTATATCATTTTCTTCTTCTCCCCACAAAAAGAAGTAAATAAAAATCAGTAAAGAGAAGCCACTCTCAGATTCCACGGCCCATCCGCAGGGTTCTTTACCTCCCGCGCGTGTATCTCGCCATGTGGGTCCGCTGTTCTTATTTGGTGCGAGGCGCAATCTCAAGTGTTTTTCTCTTCACACTGTCCCTGTCAACTGCACTGCTGACAGACTTCAAACCTACCAAGAGAAAAGGGAAGAGAAATAACCAAAAATGTGCCTGTTCATGAGGACACATTAAAAGATGATACTAAGTTGGGCTTTCCATCAGGTCCTGAATGGATGCAAAGGACCCCAAAGATACAGAAAATATGGAGAATAGGGTATAAGTAATAAAAATAAAAATAAAATAAATAAACCAAACGGGGAATGCCAGTTTCTGGTAATGATTTGTTTTCACAGTAACTGAGAACTCTCATAAACCTGCGATTAATCACACATTTATGGTGAGTGTAAGCTGGGAGAATTAGGGGGCTCATTGGGACCTGGGTTATTAGTGCAGCTGCTTCTCATTGATGAGATCTGAGTTCAAATCTCAACCAGCGTTACAAATGAAAATGTCATTTTGAAAGTTAATTAGCTCCATGCAATAAATACTGGCCACTTGATTGATGTGCTTTAAAAAAATCACTACTTAGAAAAAAAAAATTATATATATATATATATATATATATATATATATATATATGCAGCCCATTAGGAGAGTCAAGCCAGTCAAAAAGTCAGACATTATTTAACCAATTTGCTTTTCTTAATAGTCCAACCACCTGCAAGTAAATAGAATTTATTAAAAGAAGGTGGAGCCTTTAGTAGTTGAGCATGTGAAAGAATGTCATATTAAGAATTGCAGAATTTTAGAACCTAAAAAAAAAAAATCTTTAAAAGCCATCAAATCGAATCCTTATTTTTACAGAAGAGGGAGTAAAAACTTGGGAGGTTCAGCGACTTACTTAAGTCATACAACGAAGTAGTGGGGAAAAAGGTCTGGATTCCAGGTGGCCTGGCGGCTGCGTGAGCCAGCTCGATTAATCCTCTGTGCTCGCAGCGTGGCTTGCCCTGCTGTCCCTGAAGCTCATGCACGACTTTTCCTTTACTGCGTGCTGTGCTTCAGACATTTCTCTCCTCTCTTATTAGTCAAAACTCAAACTTAACATATCAGCTCTTATTTTTAAAATAAAGACATTTCCATCAGGGATGCCTTTCTATTCTAGCTGGTAGAGGAGCCGCGTCAGCACGTACAGTGATGTTCCCTGGCCTGAGATATTTAAGATGCTGAGCTTAAAAATCAAAGGAAGAACTATTGAGCAGCTTGGTGAGTTAGAGTAAGGTTACAGAAGTGCGATATGCTATATTTAGTAAAGGAGCCCTCGGTCACCCAAACGAATGTTCTGGATTGATTTAATGGTTTCTGCTCAAGCCAGTGAAAGAGAATCCAGTCATGTAGAAACCCGACCTCTCTTTGTTTACATGTTGACAGTTCAAGTTGCTCTTGACTTTGAAAGAATCCCTCGCCTGGTGTTTGATTGGGTGGTAGTGTGGCTTCATAAAGACCATTAAAGTGGAAGCCTCAGGAAGAAAGGACATGAGAAACTGAGGAAGCCTCTGTCATCTCAGAAAGCACATTTATCGCGATGCATGGAATGTTCACAGAAATATGAAGTGAATAGCTGCTCTCGTGAGATCTCTGAGGTCACCGAAGAGCTTGTTATTGAAAAATGATGGGAAGTTGGTCCTGGTTATACAGTGGCAGTGGACTGGACTGAATTGTTGGTGGGGATCGAATTGGATCTTTTTTTAAAATTTTTTATTTTTACTACTTTTAATAAAAAATAACAATATATAACAATGTGACAGTTTCAAAACACGTTAGTAGTACATTTCAATATTTGATACAATGCATATTGTTGTCCTCCTATTAGTTATACAGAGAACAGGGTGTACATGTTATAATTTTCCAAATCATTATTGGTACAACCAAATTAATTCTAACTGAACTAAGAGAAAGTAGTTGTATACATAATCCAATGTTCAATAATTGTAGTGGGTTACTGGCAAAACTGGCAATGTTGGAAGCTGTCGATTTAAGCCTTTTACAGCTCAGTGTACTAATCTAGCTTTCCGTTTTATGCCTTACGGTTAAACTTTTCTGCTGAGTGGTTAAGGGCAAGTTTAAGCACGACCTATGTAGCAAAACATGTAACTTTTGTATCTCTCAAGGTTAGTCAAATCCCCTCAGGATTTACTTTGGAATCATGTACAGTACTTTGTAAAACTGTTGTCAGTGTCAGGCATCTGGATGAGTCACAGCCATTGCTTGGTCAGTTTGCTCTCTGTGAAAGCCTGAGAGAATATTTTCTCTCTAAGTGACTCTCCTTTGGCACACTATGTATCTTTAGTCCCTTTCCTCGGTAGCCCCATAATCTCCTTGAACAGAAAATTTGGGAAACCACTGAGTTATAGGATGTTATAGCACAGGTTCTCTTATGTCCTGAGTCCTCACTGACCTTGAAGGGCTAGGGCCAAAATATTGGCTATCCTTGTAGCCCTTCTTTTTCTCTAATTTTTGGTCTATAAACTTATATTCTTAACCCACCAGAAGAAAAGCTTAGTGATACTATTACTCTATAACATAGGTACTTGAGCATGACATCACTGTCTTTCTGAGTATCAAACATCTTACATTTAACTTGGAATTGGTATTTTCTAATACCAATACTGATATTCTAATAAATGTCTATAGAATATGATAAAAGCAGTTACACATTTTTACACATTTAGAAATCTAAGAATATACAAAATTGTAGCCAGTCAATCCTATGGCATTTTTCTAGTCTCTTACTCTCATTTAATGCCCTGTTTTGTTTTCTAGTAAACAAATGATTTACTTGAAAGAGAGTCTTTGGCTGAGGCTGCTTCTAAGGAAAACGTTGAAGGAAGAGCTTGATTTCTCTTTATCACTTAGAGTAAAATGTGAGATGAGAGAGAAATTGGAGGAATCCATAGGCATAGAAACAATGGGAAGCTCAGCCTATCTGCATTGGAAATTAAGAAAAAAAATGAGGGGTGCTCATCACAGATGTGAGCCGTAGAAGTAGCTGCCCCTTTCAGCTGAGATGGGATCTGCCAGCAGAGAATCTGTAGTCTAAACTAAAAGGGACAGAAAGTGGGGCAGGATAAGGGAAGGCTCTTGCATTGCTAGTATCCTATCAGACAGATCCATAGAGTAAGTTGGCTTTAAATAGATATTGACCATTAGGAAGACTGATACTTGGGCTGGGAAGATAGCTCAGTAGAATAAGTGCTTGCCTGGTAAGTGCAAGGGCCTGAGTTCAATCCATGGCTCTGCAAATACAAAACAAAACAAACAAGCAAAAAAACATAAAAAAAGGAAGACTGACATTAAAGATAGTTCAGAGATCCTCAGAGCTGCCTGCACCACCACAACCAACACCAACACCAACACCACCATCACCACAACAGCAACCACCACCATAACCACCACTATCATCACAGTTACCACTACAACCACCCTCACCACCACTATCACCACTGTTACCACTACCACTATCACTAAGACCACCACAACCAACACCAACATCAACACCACTACTACCGTGGCCATCACTACCACTACCATCACCACAACCACTACCACTATAGCCACCACTACTAAAAAACACCACTACCACCACAACCATCACCACCAAAAATCTGGGGCTTGGATAAAACTTGTTCTTCCTCAGTCTTAAGAGGCAGGGCTTCTATCTCTGGTTCCATCTGGCCAGGTGTCTACTGCACAGAACTGATGGGCCTGTGAAGCTGTCTCACACAGCAATGGCCAAGCATCTAGACCCCATCACCCATGTAGCTCACAACTCCTTCATTTCTCTCCATGCTTTTGACCCAGAAGGTTCTCAGTGTCTTGTGATGCAATCTTGAATTGTCTCGGGTACGTGCCAGTCATCCTTGCCATTACTGGGTCAAAAAGCCCACAACTTAAAGGAAGAAATATTTGTTGGCCTATGGCTTTGGTCCATGGCTATCTGGCTGTGAAGGTGAAAGAATTTGGCAGAGGGCTGTGGTGGAGGAACCTATGGTAGCCAACAAGCAGAGAGGGAAGAGAGGATCCAGGGGCAAGATTAGGCCTTCTGAGGTCATGCTTGTGGTTACCTGCCTCTTCAGACTTGGACCAGCTTCCTAATACACAAGACTTTTGGGGGCCATTTAGGCTCATTTTCTACCTAAACCTAACAAGGTGCCTACTTTCCTTGCTGTTGGTCTTCTTCCTAATGGGGCTCTAAATCCAACTGTCTTGTCACTTTTTAAACTTTACCACCTTCAATTCTTCTAAAACACCTGTGCCTCAACCCTCTGTTCATGCATTTCCTGTAACCTAGAGTGTTTCTGTCACTTTATGAGTTGAAATAACCCATATACATCCCTTAGATCAAGTCGTTGTAACCTCCAAGAGTAGTTTGCATCCACAGTCTCTGTGGCTGAACAGCAGGGACTCAGCAAAGCTTTCTAAATCAATCAATCAATCAATATATGAGATAAATTAATGAATTTCTTAAAATATCAACAGGATTTATCCTAGGTATGTTGGCATATTAGTTCAGAAGAGAGAAAGCTGGATGAATGAAATAAATGATCAACAAGATTATTTTCTCTCCATTGTGATTGTTGCCTTCTAAAAAAGTAATATAAAGGCCATTAATTTTATATATTAATTTGTTTGACAATAATTACACCTTGGATAAACCTCTTTGGCTATGATACTGGCACTGCACAAAGCTTTATATGTTCAAGCCATTATTTTCTCCAAATCTTGGTTGTTTCCATTTTTTATTGTGAATCATTTTATGTAGATAATAATAGCATCCACAAGTAATCATGTTTTAATTTCTTTCATTAAATATTTTTGTATTTGATTTATCTAGAACATCCACCATCATAAATAATACTTATACCCTTCCTGTGCCCTGATTTCACGGATTTTATTGTGTCTGATATCAGAGACATTAGTTTCTTTTTGGAATATGTATCACCCTTCAAGTTAACTAAGTGTTTACCCATTTTCAAATTACTAAAAACAAGCAAACAAACAATATCAAAACATAACCCTAAATTTGATCAAAGATATATTAAAGATCTTTTGAAATTACCTTAACAGATAACCTAACCATAACCTCTCTTTGTATTTTTTAATAAACCTTTACTAGAGTTACATATATTCACAAAATTTAAATTAATTAATTAATTTATTTTTTATTATATTCTAATTTTTTGGTTGAACTGTTTTTTACAGGAGGTTTGTTTGTTTGTTTATTTATTTATTGATTGATTGACTGATTTTCAATGTCGGGGACCAAACCCAGGGCTTCCAGCTCATTAGGCAAGCATTCTACTGCTGAGCCAAATCTCCAGCCCCTCAATAAGTGTAAATCATGTTCACATAGGTGAAATGTTACAGTTTAAACTTTACGCTGAGGAGTCATTCTATGTGTGCACTAAAAATCTTGGAGAAGGATCAGTGAGATAGCTCAGCAGACTAAGCGCCTGCTTTGGCAAGTGCAGAGACTGGGGTTTGATTCTGGGTCTAGGGTCCTGCATACTGGTCTGCCCCTCCCCCCTGCCTTCCCGGTGGGGCGGTCCCACTGAGATGGTGATTGAGACTGGTCGTGGTGTAGCACACCTCTAATTCCAGAGCTTAGGAGGCTGAAAACAGGAGAATCACTACAAGTCTGATCCACATAGTGAGACCCTTCAGACCCTGTACTACATACATTAAAAAAAGAGAAAATTTATAAATGTAATCTCTGTTCACAGACATGCCTTCTCTTCCTTTCTGCCTCAGTATGATTAATTCCTTTACAGGTCAAAATCTGTACAGCGGATTTAATGATATCTGTCAAGTTTCATATTTGTGTTAAAGTTAATTCTTTCAATGGAAATTTTTTAAAAAGACACTTCCAAACAGTGGTTTCAGACCTGATAGCACATATTGAGAATTCAGCATCTTCCATTGTCTGTGCTATACACTTTATTATTATTATTATTATTATTATTATTATTTTCTGTATTTAGGACAGAGTCTACAGGGTTTCTTAGTGCTTCTCCTGTTTTGAGCCTCCCAAATGCTGGGATTACAGGCACACGCCACCATGCCCAGTCTCAATTGCCATCTCATGCCAGGGATTGAGCTCTGGCTGCTGTGCTGGGCCCAAGCAGGAACTTTAGTCTGCTGAGCTATCAGGACGGCCCTCTGTACTGGACATTTTCAGTTGTGATTTCTAATTCACATTCTGAGTAAAAAGAGGTTTTCTTCATAGAGAAAATCATTTCCCAGGGTTGGCCCAATAGCTTAGCAGATTGAAGCATCTGCAAGCAGGTACAGGGATCAGGGGTTCGATCTCCAGGCCTGCTGTGCTGGTCCCGCCTGCAGGGCACACTGAGATGGCAATTGCAACTGGGCGTGGAGGTGTGCACCTGTAATGCCAGCTCTTGGGAGGATGGAAATAGGCTGATTTCTATGGAGTCCAATCTAGTAGTGAGACCTGAACACCCTGCAGACCTTCCCTAAAATACAGGAGAGAGAAGAAAATCACTTCCCAAAGGGTTTGCATGCTGGATGCTAGCTACGACAGTGTTTTGTGTTTTTATTTCCTGTGGTGATATTGCCAACCAATATTTCTTTGCAAAATACACTAAGTTGTTTCCAGAGTAGCCACGACACACAAGTTTACTTTCAAAGAAATAAGCTTATGAAAAACTCAGAGAGGATTCTACCAGAAAACTCTAAGTCCAATTAAGGTTGCATAAAATGGTGCATTTCCACATTATGAGCACTTTTTAATACCAGGCAGATTGTCCACCTCACTGATCTCTAAGCATTCAACTTTCTAATCGCTTCCTGAGCAATCGCTTTCTGCCTGGTTTATTCCTGGAGCATCAAGTGTGTTTTGCTCCTCTACCCATTCTGACAAACATCACCAGTCTGTCTGGTCCTCTCCATTCCTGGGGCTATTGCATTAGTTCGGTTCAGCATCATTTTTCTCTTGGATTATTATAATTGCCTCTACTCGACCTCAGCTGCCTGGAGTCTTGTCCCTTTGTGTGCTCCCCTTACAATTTATTTTCTATGTTGCTTGAATAATCTTTCTTAAATGCATGCCTGAGCATGCCATTCCCTGCTTAAAATCCTTCAGTTACACTCAATTGCATTCATAATACAATCCAAGCTCTGTGGCAATGGCCACTTTAAATCTTTTCTGGAATAAGGCGAGGATGTGTACACCAGTATGGATGTGCGCAACATGGACTGCTTTACAAGCAGCTCCTCGTAAGGAAGATTTGGGCAAGCTGCCTCTAGCTGCCTAACTGTATTCATCCCCCTTTGCTTCTTGTCCCCCATCCCAGGCACACTGATCAGTCACCTGCTGCCCCTTCTCCTTGTCTGTCCCACTCTGCTATCCTAAGCCTCCACTCACGCCAGCCTCCCTGAAGCTCTCTTCTTAACCCCCACGGCTTTTTCTTTCTCAAGCACCAGCCAGTCTTATTTGTGTCTGTTGGTCATTATTCTTATGGGTTTGCTACTTAACCACCAAACTATGAATTTATTAGGAAGGAGCAAGGGCTCTGGCCTTGTTAGGCATCCCAGTTTGTCTGACAGACAACTAGCATACAGTTACTTGTCTTCTTTGTTTTGAAATAATGCATCGTTTTTTCCTAGTCTTTTGCTTTTCTCCAATAAATCATGTTATCTCTCATAATCTCCTGACCTTCTGGCCAGCCCAAGGTGACCAGCTTAGGATTATTTGCCATAATAATTAAGTAGGCAGTGTCACCTTTCCTTCTGGCAGTCTTTCATCAATTTTACTCAAATGTGTGCTGAGACTAGTTTCGTGGTGGGTGGTTTCAGGCTTTTGCTAACTTTTCAATGTGTTGACTATGTGTGAACTGTTCCCTACAGCTGGTAGTTTGGAAAATTGTGAGACAGGTAATAAAAGACTTGCATGGTTGTCTGCCTATCTGTCTACCTTAGAACCTGAACCTAGCGCCTTCACATTTAGCTACACCTGCCTTCATTTTTATTTGTTATTTTGAAACTGGGCTCACTGAGTCTCTGAGTCACCAGGGTTGGGTCCAAACTTGTTATCTTTTGCTTCAGCCCTACAGAATGCAGGCATCAGGGTCACGTGATGCTGTGTCTTTCCTTTTAACTTTCTTCTTTAAAAAACATTTATTTATTTATTTATGGCTCAGCCTGCCCTGGGGGTTGGGCTGGCGCAGCACGTGGTGCCGGGGATCAAACCGAGGTCCCTGCGGTTGCCTAAGCTTGCCTAAGCAGGTGCTTTAGACTGCTGAACCATCTCACTGGCCTCCTTTTAACTTTCTGTGTGTGCTTATTCCTCCTAGGATTCCTACTGCCCTGAAATATCTTGATCCTTTTACTGTCACCTAGAGCCCTTCCTGTTTGTCTGTGAATGAGATTTGCATGACCTTTGTTCCCTTGGAAACATTTAGAATAAAGACAATTCTATCCTCTTAGCCCACATCTAATAATGATTTAATTACATGTCCATGTATTTTTACATATTTTAAATATTTCTATTTGTTTATTGATTTATACATATATGCATTTATTTAGTACAGGGTCTCACCATGCAGCTCAGTCTTGTAGTGATCCTCCCATCTCACCCTGCCCAGTACTGGGATTATGGTCATGTGACACTACACCCTGTCTTGTTAGCTGGAAGGGCACATCCCAGGTTCTGGGATTGGCAGGGCATATAGTACTGGGGGTAGAATTTGGGTCCTTGAACTTGCCAAGCTGGGACTTAGACCACCAAGCTATTTCCTCAGGCCTCAAACACAGTGCTTCCAGGTGCAGCCTCTGATTGGAAACTTTCAAGCTGTTTCTTTTCTTTTTCTTTTTTTCTTGGTACTGGAGATCAAACTTTGGACCTTGCACTTGCCAAGCAGGTGCTTAAGCCTGCTGCGCTATCTCCTTGCCGCATGTATTTTTGGATTTCCTTATTTTAACCCAAGACAGAGTTTCAAATATGAGGCGTGGCTGTAGGGGTGCTGGAAGCAAGGGAGGCCGAGCTGCTTAGTGTCCTTATCCTCTGAGTGTACGTCTGGATTCTGCTTAGGTATTTGTTTGTTGCCCGGCATTGATTAGTTACGGAAGAGAAACAATTAAGATGAGAACATGTCAGGAGCAAGCTCAGACTGGATCTAAACTGAATGCCACATGTGAGCGTTGGATGTGAGGGTGTAGGCACGGCCCTGAGTGTTTGAGGGAGCAGGAACAGAGAGAGGGGCCAATGGCACGTGACTAACGAAGCATTCCTCGCCCCAGAGCTGGCTTCGGCACCCCTCTGTGATGACTTAGGAAATGCCAAAGAGCCACAGGCCAGCAGCAGATGATTAAAGCACTTGGAGGAATTGTTGGGCTCGGGCAACCCATCCACGCAGAGACCACTGTGGTTTGTACATGTGGCCCCAGAGTTCGTGTGTGGGAAACTGAATCCTCAAATTCATGTCTTGGTGGTTTGGAGGTGGAATTCTTGGGGGCTAAGTGATGAGATGGGGGTGCAAGGAAGTGTCCCCTGTGATGGCATGAAGTGTCCTGGAAGAGGACGAGGAAAGGCCGGGATGGCACACCTGCTCTGTCTCACCCACCACGTGGTGCCCCGCGCTGTGCCATGGTGCAACTGGCCAGAGAGTACCACCAGATGGATACTGGCACCATCCTCTCGGAGCCCCGAGCTAAGTACGCCCCTGTTCTTCATAGATGACTCAGTCTGTGGCGTGGTGGCAGAAATGGAGCAGGAGCCAAGCCAGACATTAAAATTCATCCTCAAGGATCATTTTGACATTGTGCTTTTAGGCATTGTTTGGTTGGCTCAAGAATTCTTGGGCCAGGGAAATAGCTCGGCTGTCTAAGCGCCTGCCTGGCAAGCACGAGGACCTGGGTTTGACCCCCAGTAGCACATGCCATGCTGGCCCCTGCACCAGGCCGGCCACTGCGACGGGGTGGCGTGATGGCGCACGCGTATAATAGCAACATAGGGAAGGCTGAAAACAGGAGGATCGCCTTGAGTTTGAGCTGTTTGGCAAGCTCCTGTGCCAAATAAGTAAATAAATAAATAAATAAGTGAATAAATAAATAAATAAATAGGTGAATCAATAAATAAGATTAAGAAAATGAATTTTTGACTGGGGTGAGCTGTGGGGTGATTTTTCACATTGATAGGAGCTCTGGCAGAACATCTCTTCATCCTCTGCAGGCTGCCAAGACCCTGAGGGCTCAGCTACATCCTATTGTCTAAGGTTCCTGGAACGACTGAGGGAGAGGCCCCACAGATTGTTCTGCCTGGGCTGGAACAGCAGGCCTCATTCCTAGGCCTTTGTTTCAGCTTGAACCGTACCACAAATTAATTGACTCGGTGCAGGTAATCAAGGTAGTCCCTGAGACCGTGGGTCCTGCCTCTGAAAAATTTCTCGAGGTTGCCAGATCTCAGCTTACTGCATGGCAATGTCAGTGATTCATGGCATTTGGAACAAGAAATTTTCTTTTGAATGGGATTAGAACTAAAGCAAATGCTTGGAATTATCGGCACACCGATAGCCGCCTCACGTACGCCTCCCTCTGACCGCGCACCACGCAGCGTAACAAAGGCACAAGGACTTGGACGTTCACCTTCTGCCTGTGCCTCCTGTCACCACAACTTTGACTCCTGGTCTCTACTCTGACATGGCTTTGCATCAGAGAAAAGTAGTCTGGGATATCCCCCTACGATCCTTCTGTACTTCCGCTCTAATTGCTTTGTGGAGGAGGATAAATGAAATCCTTTTTATTCTATCTTGGCCAGAAGTAGAACTCAGATAGGTCAAGCTTCAGTCAAATTAAAATCATATGTAATGCCAATTACAATAATCTAGTCATTCATAATACACTCTAGATTCTTCTCGTGTCCATGTGAACACATTCCATAGCATTCAAGGATAAGAAATTTCTTGGATCTCGCTTGATAATTTTAGTAGATAAGGGCTTCTGCTTTCTCATTCTTTGGTTGTGACTTTTGAAGGAGCTGCCATTTCACTTTCAGTGGCTCAGATAGTGTTGAGAGGACAACAGAAGCAGGGTCATGTCTAAAGTGTCTCCTTGGGTGTTCGTCAGGCAAGGCACTTGATGGGGTCTGAATGTGGCTTTTTGGAGTGCAAGTGTTGCCAATGTGGTTGAATGAAGGGACGGGGCTGGGGCTGGATATCCTGCCTGAGTCCAGCTGAAAACCAAGAGCCCTTCCCAATGCCTCCCACAAGCCCACTGGAGGCCTAGAGCCCACCACAGGGTCTCATGCAGACTCAGTTCACAGATCTGTGCTGGAAAGGCCCAAAGACCAGTGGTGGAAGCTAGAAAGTCTGTGCCAGTGGGATAAAGTCTCTGTGCCGGCAGGCTGAGGGGCCTGCACTGGAGCCAGGAAGTAATGCTCGAGGAAGCACCAGAGCTCCCCCAAAGGCACCACAGCATCCTCAGCGGCAGTGAGGTTCTGAGCTCCTACAGCGATGAGGAAAGCTGAGTTCCCATCGGAAAACCAATGTGACAAGCTTCTCCATGAGGCTGAGCAGTGCACCATCTTCCTCTCCAGAGCCAGGAAGCGATGCTCAAGATGAGGACCAGAGCTCCTCCAAAATGAACCGCAGCCATTCTCAGAGACAAAGAGATCCCGAGCTCTTCCTCCTTATCCTTGACAAGAACAGCCAAGTCCAATGGAAAAACCAATATGACAAAGTCACCCAGCAGAACAGTCTAGAACTAGCAGCTCCCACTGGCTCCAACAGCTTCTCCAAGCAGCATCTCTAGCAGCATCCTGACAGCTTCTCCTGATCTACCTTTATGCTGCTGGCAACAACCCTCAGGTGGGCCTCCCACACCCAGCACCACGCTAGTTCATTTCTGCTGGGGATAATAAGTTGACCACCAGTTAAATCCACTACAGGCCTCTAACAGGAAATTAGGCTGTGAAGGCTCCTTTTCGTTGAATTAGATTAAGGCTCTTATAAAAGAAGCTTGAGACTTCTTGTCTCTCTACATCCGGCCCTGTGAGGATACAGTATCCTTCTATTCTACAGGTTGCAGACCTTGCCAGGCAGCTGAAATTGATTTCAGACTTCCTGGACTCCACAGCCATGATTAAGTGATGTTCCTTTGAGTTATGTTCCCCCTCTCCAGAATTCTCCATCAGTTACACAAAATATGCAAAGACAGAATGTGGGACCAAGAAGTGGGATGCTAGTACTGTAGCAAACATATGAAAATGTGGAAGTGCATTTGATTGGAATTGGATATTAGAATTTTTAATTTTATTTTATTTTATTTATTTTGTACAGGGTCTTTCTATGTAGCTTGGACTCATAGTGATCCTTCTGTTTCAGCCTCCCCAGCACTGGGATTATAGGTGTGCTCCAGCACTCCTAGTGTCAGTGGCAAGCTCCTTGTGCCTGGGATTGTGGGGGCCAGCACAGCATGCAGTACTAGGGATCGAACCTGGGTCCTTGTGCTTGACAGGGAGGCACTTAGACTGTGGAGCTATCTCCCCAGCACTAGAAAAACTTTAAGTTTCTGTGAACAAGATGTTAAGAGCTTTTCAAGAAGGCATCTGAAAGAAGATAGCTGTAAGGAAAGCTTTGTTTTTTTGAAGAGCACGGAGTTGAATGTCAATAGGATATAGGTGGAATAGTGGACAAAGAAGCTGCTTTTGTGTAGTTTTCCATGGAGCTGAAGCATGAGATTCTGGCGAAAGGGCTATTCTTGTTATTCAGTGACAAAGAAGTTGGCTGAGTCGTGTACATGTCCTGGAGCTTTGTGGAAGGTAGAACTTTACAGCAATGAGTGATGATACAAGTACTGCAGAAGTATCTCTAAGAGCCAAGTATTCAGGGTGTTACCTGGCTCCTTTCAACTAGTTAACTCTAAAATGCAAGAGAGACATGTTTTCAAGTCTAAGTTTAGAATTCAAAGGAAAGCAGAAAATCTCCAGCCTGGTTATGTAATTAATGAAAAATTATGTTTAGTAAAGCAAATGAAGGATATTGCCAGGTGATCACTGGGTAAGGAAATTAGCAGGAAGAGAAGAAGCCAGGACTAATTGTGTGGATAGTGAAAGAATGATCCTGAAGGCTTTTCAGAGGTATTTGAACCTGTCATGTCTATCACAGGCAGACAGCGAGGGCCTTGAGGGCAGAGGGCTTTGAGTCTGGGCTCCAGAGTGCTCATGGGACATAGGTGATTGCTGCCCAGTCTCTGCTCCCACCCCACTCGCTGATGTAGAAGTTCTGGACACTGCACTAGTGGCTCAGGGTAGCCCTGGTTCAAGTCAGATCACTGCTCTGGAGGGCATAGCTATGAGTCTTGGCAGAATTTTCATGGCATTCCTTCCATGGGCATGTGGAGCAGGTGAGCTGTAGAGGCACACGTATCTCCACTGGGCACTAAGGATGCCTCAGAAAGGCCTAGAACATAGGTGCAGATTTGTTTTAAGGATGTAGCTAATGTGATGGGCCGTCAGTAGCGCAAGGCAGATTGGGACTGTGGAGTTGAGACCACTATAAAGAACCCCGATTTGGGCCATGCCTGGAATTGTGGTGGTAAAGACACCCAAGATCCCCACCCCCCAGACAGATAGAACCATCCCCGGATAGCCATAGGCCCCCAACTATGTGCCTATAATAACTGTGTATGGGCTGTATCCAGCAGAACCATCAGGTTGGTCCTGTGGAGTCCACCACCATCCCATTGCATGCAGGGGGTCAGACACTATTCATGAGCTTCAATACATAATCATTCTCTGATTGGCTAGTAGACCTCACTGAGGCTGTTATTATTTTCTTCTTTTTTCCTTCTTCTAGCAATTAGAATAACAGCATCTGTTCCATTCCCAAGCCAACACCATATGTGTAGCCCAGGATTTGTGTGATTTCATGGGCTCCTAGCTGGAGAACAATTTGCCTCAATATGAATTATAATTTAGGTGTTTCCCCTGACTGCTTTAGATGAGATGCTGACTTAGAATTAAGTGGAGACACTGGGTTGGAATGAATGGGTTTTGAATGTGGAAAGGACATGGATTTGGGGGAACAAGGGCTGGGACACTGTGGTTTAAGTAAATGACTCTCTAAAATTGCTGCCACTTTAATAGTATGAACAGGGGAGCCTCTAGGAAGTGGTCAGGCTGTGTGAGTGGTAGCTCCTTCCTGGATGACGCTAAAAAACAGACTTCATTGAAGTTCTAGTTAGTGTTCTGTAGTGGTTGATACATTGTGTCAACTTGGCTGGATGAGTTAGTGGGCCGGGCTCCCTGTTGGTGGGATTCCCGCCCCTGGGTACAATTGATTCCTCCCTAGAGCATGACCAGGGCCTGCCTAGGATATGATTGGCTCCTCCGTAGAGCGGGATCAAGGGCCCATCTTGGGGTGTGATTGATTCCACCCTAGGGCACAATGGGCCAACATCAGAGTGACTGAGCATAGAGACTTTTTAAAGGGCTGAGGAAGGAGTCAAGACTTCACTTCCTTGGAGAAGCTTCAGTCTTCACATTCGGCCTGGACTTCATCATTTGGCTTGCAGTGCAGACTCTTCAGCCTCCAGCTTGGATCTTTTGCCATCCGTCGCAGACTCTTCAGCGTCCATCACAGACACTTCAGTCTTCTATCACAGACCCATCAACCGACAGATAGAGACTTACACGGAGCACTGCAGTGAGTTTTGGACCTCGGGACTGAATTCTCCAGTCTGGAGCATGCAGACGCCCTCTGCACGCTTCCTCATCTGACTCTGTGGCTGACTATTGTAAGCCAATCTTATAACTCCTTATATATTGTATATTTTGTGTTAATATCCATTCCTTATATCTTTCTGTTCCTCTAAGTAAAACCCTGACCAACACAGTGTTCCTTAAACTACTTCCTGAAATATAAAGGGAGGAAAAATTTTCAAGGTCTTTCTCAAAGGCCAGTATCACCTTGAGACCAACATTGGAAAAAGGTATGACAAAAGAAAATGATTGGGCCAGGGAGATAGCTCAGTAGAATAAGCACTTGCC
>PVKN010017075.1:0-17534 GCA_004027915.1 Capromys pilorides | reverse complement strand
AACTAAATGACCAGAACTTATTGTCATTGTAACTCAGAAGGAATTCAGGAAGATGTTCTTTCCTTGAGATACTTAATACCTAGGATATTTGTTTTAGTATTAAAAATAGTGGAAGATTATTACTGGAAGTAATAACCACATTGAAAAGACACTGCACCCACAGAAAGAGAAGGAGATATTACTCCTGGTATTGAAATGATTTTAATTTACATTTTTGAAAGATAACTGTTTCTTCCATAATTGTCCAAATGTTATTTGTGCAATGAAAAACTCATCTTTACTCATAAAACTATAAAGAAAAGGAAATTGTTTTGTTTATTCATTAAAGAATTCATTAAAGCTAATCTCTTTTAAATAAGCTCGATGACTTATGCTTTGTAAAATAAAACAAAAAAAAAATGAAGGAAAAATATATCTGAATGTGCCCTAAAACATAGAATAAACTTGTGGGAGTATGAAGGCTTCTTGTTTACTTCAAAATTTCAGTTCAGAGTTCTTTTTGGGGGACTAGTGGAGATGGGGGGTCTCTGCCTCCTGAGGTTGTCTGTACAGTCCTTCCTCTTCCTTCAAGTTCGGTAGATAATGGGACCTGTAAGAGTTCTGCACATGGAGATGGAAGTTTAACTAACAAAAAGCTTGCACAATTCATGGCTAGAGAGTGATCAAAAACCGAGTATTTTCATTGGGATGATTTAAAAACTCCATAAAAACCCCACATGATCTCCTTAGCCTTTTCCTTTAAGCATGCTTCACTCTTTCACTTTTCCTCCTTCACCGTTCCTCTGTTACTCAGTAGGAGGCTCTGAATCTGATTGGTCCATCATCTTTCATCCAGTCCAAGCAGTCAGAGATGAGACAAGATCTGAGAACACGAGGGCCTGGATGTGGTAGTCTAATGCACTGTTAAGACATACATATGTAATTGCCAGTCATCTGGAAAACGGTGAATTTTATGAAGGTTAAGCAATAGTTTTCCAGAAGATTTAAGCTTTATATCTTACTTACAGAATTTCATGCCAAACATTTGGCATAAAGGTACAAATCTATATTACAGCTTCCTGTTTCGTGACAGTTGGAGAAGAGTAGCTGGCAAAGCTCCCCACTTCGCTTCACACCCTGGTTCTGCCACATTGATTGATAAGGTCTTCCTTTTCTTACGGCTCAGATGTACTTCAATCGTGCCTTGGAATAAAACCATGACAACAGACAAAATATAAAGTCCTTGCTCTGGAGCACATAATTCAACATGTTTAATGCACTTGTACAAAGGAATCAGTGTTTAAATATTTCAGGATAAAAACATGTTTTTATTCTATATATTTGCATCTATTTGCACACCATTTTTACTTATTTATCAAAAGATAAACTTTGAAACATCAAGTATTCTTATGAATGGTATCCAAACTACATTTAATATACTAGAGTAAATATTTTATTTTATTTATTATTTTTGTATTTAGGACAAAGTCTACAGGGTCTCACTACGTAGATCTGACTTGTAGTGATCCTCCTGTTTTCAGCCTCCCAAAGTGCTGGGATCACAGATGTGCGCCACCATGCCCAGTCTCAACCGCCATTTCAAGGTGCTCCATGAGCCAGGCTGGTGTGGCATGCTGGGAATTGAACCCCAGCAGCTGCACTCTGCCTCAGCAGGTGCTTTAGTCAGCTGAACTATCAGGCCAGCCCACTAGAGTAAATATTTTAAATTAGCAAATAAGCTATCTATTATTGTCACAAAATTATGCATGAATTTGTGATTAAAGTCCTTGAAATGATTTGGTCTCTTTAATAAATAAAGCAGAACACTTGATACTGTTTCACACTGTGTAGAGACAGGAAATAATTTTTGGAAATGAATTGCTACACAGTCCTGCCTTGACTAAATTAGGATGACCTACAAATTATTGAGCTTTGAAATGCTGGAATTTATCCCATTAATATTTTTAAAAATAGGGCCATATTAAAAGTGAACAATCAAAGTATCTCTTGAAAGGAAATGTAGTTCATCGTTCTTAATAATTTGGCTTAAATTGTGCATGAAAAGAAACATGCCATTTAAAAAGTGCTAAAATGAGATGTTGTTACATAAAGCAATAAGAACTCAGTATGTTATTTCTGTAAAATTTTAGGTCAACTGTGGAAAAATAGTGGGAGAGGAACTGTTGGTTTGCTCTTTGCAGTTCAAGAATTATAACTTTGGACAGAATACCCAAGGAATCAGCTTAAGCTGCTTTGCCAGAGCAGGAGAAGGGAAATATCATTTAGCTTTTTCCGGTTAACATTTTATGTACCTAATTGTGTCAGCAGAGGAGTGACTATATGAGTAAATATTCAAAATAACTAGGTCTACATATTTCCATAGTTGATTTAAAAAATACTGTATCTTTTAAAAATTTCTTTCAATACTGCTAAATGAACTGAATTATTTCTTTTGTTTGTCATCTCTGTCTTATTAGCATATTATCTCTGAGGACTTCCAGGACTGTCTCCAATAAGCCATGCCACCCGGCGCTGCCACATTCCAAAATTACATTAACTCTCCCCATAACAGTTATTGTTTTCTCCTTTAATTAACATCATATTTATTTGCAGTAACAATGCACTAAAGGATATATTTTAAACTATTCAAATGATGGAATACATATAAATGTAAAGCAAATCATTCTCATAGATTTTATAACTCATTAATTAAGGTTGGAACAAAGGAAGAATTCCAATTTGCCTAACAAAGAGCTCAATGAATACACACATATGTAAGCAGTCAGAAATGTACGTTGGTAAACTTACTCACCATCTATAGGTCAACATTTGATTTTCTGTCTCCCAAGAATACCTTGTATCATTACTAGTTTTCTTGAATTTTCTACATTGTAAAATAAATCAAAGCCAATGAAAGGCTGAGAGAATCACAAAAAAGAGAGCTGGAGATTCCCAGAAAATTTCTCTTCACCCAGTTCAGTCATTCTCCCCTATTTTGCAAAAATGAGATAAAAACACTCTACTTCTATAGCTGGTAATAATTTCTTTTATCTTTCAAAAATTGTTTTATTGATGATAATAATAACTCCCCAGTAACACTAGAAAGTACTGTTCTATCCCCTTGTACAGGTGTGTGCTGCTCTCATTGTGCTATCCGACTCCAAGTCATTAGGTTCCATTTTTGTTTTTCTGCTCTACTTGAAGGTTGTAGAAGGGCATATTTCACTTTAGCTGATTCTAAAGTTTACAGAAAAGGGGGCTGGGGAGATAGCTCAGGGGCACAAGTGCCTGCCAGCCTGGTAGGTGCAAGGTCCTGAGTTCTATCCCCAGTTCCACAAAAAAAAAAAAAAAAAAAAAAAATGTATATATATATATATATAGTTTTCAAAAAGCCCTCCCTCTTATTTTGCTATTTACAGCAAATGAAATATAATGACTCCTGAATTGTGATAGGAAAACACATATATAAGACTCTAAATCCAGGAGTCTTTGTCACACATAATCTGCTCTACTGGCCGTGGAACGGTGCTCTCTTGGGTGACTCCAAATTTTTCTTTCTTCTTTTTTTTTTTGTTTTTTGTCTTTTTGAGACAGGGTCTCACTATGCAGTTCAGGCTGGCCTTGAGCTCACTTTTGTAGCACAGGCTGGTCTCGAACTCACACCGATCCGCCTGCCTCAGCCTCCAAAGTGCTGGGATTACAGGTGTGCGCCACCATGCCCGGCCACTACAAGTCTTTCATCTCAATTACCTGGAATGACTTTTTGTTGACTTCTGGCTTTAGTTTTAATTATATCACTATAATTTGAGCAGAAAAATGCCTAATTTTAAGATCAATTTATGAATTGTTACATTTATAAAATGAACACTATAATTAGTCTGTTTAATAGGATTTTGGTTGTGTATACAACATAAATCTTAAAATGAGAAATATTTCTAAAGGAGAATATAAAAATGAAATTGTGTATGAACTTTTAGGTAAAGTTTACATATGTATTAACTTTAAATTTTATATAAAAAATAAAATTATGTATCAACTTTTACATAAAATTATTGTGTTCAGATCACCCTATGAAAATAATAATTTTTTATTAGCTTCCCTGTTACAGGAACAAAATATTTGGCAACCACAACTTGAAGTGGGAGAGATTTAATTTGGTTCAGTTTCAGAGGATTCAGTCTGTGGTTGACTGGCCCCAAAATGTTACAGACAGGAAGGAAGGATGCAACAAAGAAAAGTTATTCACCTCAAGGCAACCTGGAAGCAGAAAACCCAGGAAGGAGCTGTGGAGAAGAACACACCCTTGCAAGCTCTGCTACCAGAAATCCACTTCTTCTGACCAGGCCTCCACTCCTAGCACAATACTTAGCCCAAAATTCAGGCTCCGCCTCCTGAAAGCATAGTCAGCTACAACTCATCAGTACATTCAACCACTGGATAATAGAGCATTCATTCGATCCATTCACCTTTCCAGAACTTTATCAGCCAGTGAGATAGCTCAGCAGTCTAAAGCACCTGCTTAGACAGGCTTAGTTAAAGTGCTCAGGGACCACAGTTTGGTCCCCAATACCACATACTATGCCAGCCCCACCCCCAGGGTGGGCTGAGCTGGCCACAAAAAACCAAAAACAAAAACAAAAAAAACCTCACTTCTCTAAAACTTTGTCTGTGAACAGGACTTCTGGGGAACATTTTCATTCTAACCCATGACATTCCACTTATGGTCTGCCAAAATTTCATAGGAATCTTATGTAAAATATTCATAGTTCACTACAAACAGTTGACAAAATCTGAACAACTCGAGCCCTACCAAAAATTTTAAGTCCAAAGTCTCTTTTGCGTCTCAAGTCCAAGTCTAGAGTCTCCTCCGAGTCTATTTCCAACATACAATAGCACAGAGTAAAGCTTCTCATTCCATTGGGGGTTTTGATAATGTAGCAAAAAGGAAGAGAGCACTGACAAGGCAAACAAGGATGGTAGCTTCATTTACAGCTGTCTTTAAAGAAGAAATAAAAATTACAACTCATATTGCAGCTTGACTCCTGAAGTTTTTTAATGTTGTACAGATAAAATAGCCAATGACTATGAAGCATTTCTTTGTATCAAGTGTGTTAGTAAACAAAAGCGTGGTGGCAGTATAATTTCTATTTAAAGGAATGAACAGGTGAACATAAAGGAAATAATTCAAAAATAGAAAACCACCCTGGAATGCACCGAATCTTATAGCTCCAAATCGAGCACCAGGGGAAAATTGTGCCAAAACGTGAATTCTAAAAGGCTTGGGTTGCTCCACTTACGGTCTCGTTGATTGGAGCCCCTTTGGCCTCCCTTTTTGACCGGCTCCACTCCAAGCATGTAGTTTTCCTCAGCAGATGTTCCATTTTTCTGGCATTTTCAACTTTCTGCAGCCTTGATTAGCCTCCCTGGCTTTTCTTTGAAATCTGAGTGGAAGCCTCTATGGCCCAGAACTCTTGCATCCTGCATACCTTAAAATCCAGCACCATGTGGAGGATGCCATGGTGTGCTGCTTGCTCAGGCAGTAGCCGGGCCCTTGCCAAAGCATCTGCTGAGTGCCTGGATCACCAAAGAGAGTCCAGGGAAACACTTCCTTAGGTGGCTCAGAATGAGCAGGCTGCTCTGGAGATCTCTTCCCCAAAAGAAGCCTTTCAAGGGAAATTGGTGGGTCTGGCCAGTTCTGGAAATGCCTTGAAGCCATCTTTCCTGATTTTCTTTTTAAATTTTAGAGAAGGGTCTATAGGATCTCACTTTTAGGTGAGACTCAGTGATCTGCCTGTTTACAGCCTCTCAAGAGGTAGGATTACACGTGCGTGCCACCACACACAGTCTCAACTGAGGTCTCAGTGTGACCGGGGAATGGGGCCAACACGGCAGGCTCTAGGATCGAATCTCTGGCTGCTTGCAGGTGCTTTAATCTGCTGAGCTATTTGGCCAGCCCTGTTCCTGCTGTATTGGTGCAAAGTACTTGGTTTCCTTTTAATGAGTATCTTTTCAGTGATCATGTTTTCCTCTGCTGCAGGTACTTCCTGTAAATGTTGTGTTTTTAGCTTCCGATTTTTTGATTCTCATTCCCATAGGAAATTTGGCTAAAAGCAGCTGGAGGTACCAGTGCTGCTGCTCTAGTGTTTGTTTGCCTTGAAATTGTCTTGACAAATAGTTTAGTGTGCCAACTTTAAACTTATCCTCACACAGAAATGTAGGACACAAGCAAAATGTTGACAGTTTTTTTGTTGTTGTTGGCATGAACACCCATAGCCTATACAGCCCATTTTCCCAATAGTCTTCATTCTCAACTAAAACCTTATGAACCTGAACTTTTCTGCTGTCATTCTACCACATTCTGCTCCTCTGGTCTCTAACCAGAATCACTGTCAGTGTAGCAGGGCTTCTGCAGCCCACAGCTCCAAACCTTTCCAAATGCCCCTCTGAAGTCAGTTTCACACGATCAGAAACTGCACAATGGAAGGCCATGGCTATGGCAACTGTTCACTCGATGGCAGCCAGGGAGCCAGAAGTGAGCTACAGACTTGACTGTATCTTCCCAGGTCAGGCACCAGCTGACCCACTTTGTGCAGTCGGGCTCCACCTCCTATCAACACAATGAGCCAAGAACTCATGGATGGATTACAGCATTGATGAGCACAGTGGTCTATCAGTCCAGTCACCTCCCAAAAGCCCTGCCTCTGAATGCAGGAGACCTTGGTAGGTATTTCAGACCTAAATCATCACAATTCTGTAGATGGCACAAATCAGTGATGGGCTGAAGTGCTGATAATGGAGCAAAAAGGAAGAGAGCACTAACAAGGCAAATAAAGAAGGTAGCTTCACTTACAGCTGTCTTTAAAGAAGAAATAAAAATTATTACAGCTTGACTCTTGAAGTTTTAATGTTGTACAGATAAAATAGCAAATGACTACGAAGCATTTCTTTGTACCAAGTGTGTTAGAAAACAGAAGTGTGGTGTCACTACAATTTATATTTGAAGGAATGACTAACGGACAGATTTCGTATTCAGTCTTGAATATTTGATGGACTTTTCTTGAGTCAACAAGGTTAGCTTTACTGTGTGTGGTGGGGATAATCCTAGGGCACTCAGCTGCATCCCCAACCCTGTCAGTAAAAATGATAGTAGTACGTTGTTGAGGGGCTTATTTTAAATTACTTGGGATTGAACCAAGAGCCTTGCACAGAACTGCATCACAAGACTTTTTCATTTTTTATTTTGAGATAGGCTCACTGAGTGTCTAAATTGTTGAGTCATACTTTGAACCTGCATTCTTCTGGCACCAACTTACCGAAGTGCTGATACCATTGGCACGCACCACCACACCCAATTTGAATTACAATCTTAAATAAAACATTTGATTCACTCTTGTTAATAACAAAATTCATTTTTTCAAGTAAATTAGAAAACATAATCATTTTGGTGAGTCTTATGATATTATTAAGTGTGCTTCTAACCATAATATCATATAATAAATAATTCAAAATCTGAAAGATTTGTTTAGCTTAATGACTGATAATTTTCAAGTTATAAATGAGTGATGTTATTAAATTTCTGGGTAAAAGTGTGTTCCAGTACGGATACGATACTTTCATGAGGGTATTAATAGAAAGAACATGAATGTGGATTTAGATTCTATATCACAATCCAAACTTGAAGTCTATCAATTGTTAGGTTTTTAGTTTAAGGTAGAGAAAAATCACCCACTATTTAGAAGTCATTTAAAGTATGTCTGATTTTTCAGGAACATATCCCAATAAAGTAACTAGAGAATTGGATGAGAAATTTGGCTATGACAAGTAATGCTGCTATAAACATGAGTCCACATACATCACTGTGGTGTTATGTTTTCAGTTCTTTTGGAAAAGTACTCAGAAGGGGAAAAGCTGGGTTGAATGGGACTTCCAATCCTAGTTTTTAAATTTTTTTTTTTATTTTAATTTTTTTAGGTGTCTCCATGGAAACTGAACATAAGGAATAAACAATGGAGATGAGTGAAAAGAGAAAAGGTAGGAAAAAAAAGAAGAGGGAAAAATCAGGTAAGTATATATGCAGGATAGCTGAGATGATCTTACTACTAATATCTATGTTTATTGAAAGTCGCAGTTAATGCTTAAAAGTTTTCCTTTATCTAACTCTATAAGCTAATATCTATAATCTAAGCAACTACGCTGATGGCAGCAATGCGCGATATAACAACCACGGTAGAATAACTTTCATCTTGTTTTAAAGATGTAGTGTCTCTAATGTCTTATCTGTTATTAATGTACTCTCTTTAAAACAAATTAAAAATAAAAAGGGGAGGGGCTGGGAAAATAGCCAGAGGCATAAGCACTTACTTGGCAAGTACAAGGTTCCAAGTTTGATCCCTGGTACTGCATGCCATACCATCCCAGAATCTCAGGCTCACCCTGCCAGCCTGCCAGGCCAGTAACAGGGGATGTTGGTGCAAGCTTGTAATCCCAACACTTGGTAAGTTGAGCTAAGAGGATCCCTAGAAGTTTGAGAGATCAGCCATGGGGTTACAAGAGTGAGCACAGGATATATATATATATATATATATATATATATATATATATATATACACACATATCCTTTCATATATACATATACATATATATATATGTGAAAAGACAAGGAAAACAAGATTTATGGAAAGGAAGAATTAATGTTCAATTGATCAATCTTGCATATGTCTGTCTGGTCATCTGGCAAAAAATTTGACGATAACATTAAGTAATATAAGAACTGTTAATTTTCTGTTCTTGTTTTGAAATTCTGTACTATACAATTTTAAATTGCTTTGTTTTTATCTTTGTTCTTGGTTTTGCTTTTCTTGCTCATTGTTAAAATAAAGTAAAAGAATTAGGAGAATCTAGGTCTCTTGTTTTAGACAAAATTAAATAAATTTTCCTAAATGTAAAATAATGCCACTCTTTTCAATAAATTTTTGTCCTGGAACATATTGGATTTGTATCTCTCTGTCTGTCTGTCTGTCTGTCTGTCTGTCTGTTTGTCTGTCTGTCTGTCTATCTATCTATCTATCTATCTATCTATCTATCTATCTATCTGTCTATCTATCTGTCTATCTGTCATCTATTGAGAAAGGTTTCACTGCGCAGTTCAGACTATCCTTGGACTCACTTTATAGCCTAGGCTGGCCTGAAATTCAAAGCAATTCTCCTGCCTCAGCCTCCCAATTGCTGAGATTGCAGATATGTGCCACCATACCTGACACATACAGGCTTTTTTCTTTTATTTTTAATTAATTAATTATTATTATTATTATTATTATTATTATTATTATTATTTTTGCATTTTAAGGAAGGGTCTACAGGGTGTTCAGTGTCTCACTACTAGATCGGACTCATAGTGATCTGTCTGTTTACAGCCTCACAAGAGCTGGGATTATAGGCATGTACCACAACACTCAGTCTCAATTGTCATCTCAGTGTGCCTGGTGGGCTAAACTGACATTGCAGACCTAGGGATTGAATCCCTGGTCCCTCTACCTGCTTGCAGGTGCTTTAATCTGCTTAGCTGTTTGGCTCTCCCTTGGGTTTTTTTTTTTTTTTTTTTAAAGAGCGAAGTTATTTAAAGTTATCTTTGCTTTTTCTAAATGTGACTGAATATTTTAGCCTTTTTGTGTGTTGTGGAAATACTAACATATCTAATCCACATAAAGACTCTTAGGTACCACAGAAGACCATAAAGAGATAACTAGTATTTAATACAGGGTCTACAGGGTTTTATTACATAGATCCGATTCACAGTGATTCTCCTGTTTTTAGCCTCCCAAATGCTGCAATTATAGGTGCGCACTGCCACACCCAGTTTCAATCACCATCTCAGTGCACCCCTGGGGCGGGGCTAGCAAGGCATACTGGGAAACGAGCCTGATCCCTGCGTCTTCCTAAGTAGGCTCTTTAGTTCGCTGAGCTGTATGGCTGGTCCTCAGTGTTAGAAAACTTTCTTCCTTAACCTTTATGATAGGTTTGCCACTTCTTACAGAAGAAATGTGGAAAATATTAATGAGCATGTAAATGCTGCTCATTAAAGACTGGGAGTTATAGTCAGTATGGAAAAATATGACAGGCAAGCTTCTCAGCATGCCAAAATGCTCTGGGTGGAGAACTTTGTATGTCTGCAAACTGGAAAGACACTCTTCATTCTAGTCTTTTCTTTCTTTCTTCCTTTCTTTCTCTTTCTTTCTTTCTTTCTTTCTTTCTTTCTTTCTTTCTTTCTTTCTTTCTTTCTTTCTTTCTTTTTTAAGCAAGGATTGAACTCAGGACCTCATGCTTCCCAGGAAAGCACTTATGCTGTTGAGCAGATAATCCCAAGCAGATAATCTCAATTCTAAAAATTATCTTTAGGAAATAGGAAAGAGACCAAGAGGTGGATGGAGGGGGAAGGGAAAGGGAGCTGACGACAAAAGAATTAGGTAGGGTTGTGTATATGTACCAAATGCAACAGTGAGTGTAACTGTGACCTCTCATGAACACGTACACATAAAAATAAATAAGTCCAAATGATCAGTCCTTGTAATTCTGGACCTGCTCTGCTTAGTACCGTAGAAATCAGTGCCCTAGAAATTCTCATATGAACCAGGATAAGAAGCCACATGAGTATGAAAGAGGCCCTGCCTGTTTTCCAACGCAACACAACTCTGCAAATGTTCACAAATAACTTTTGGTGGGGAATTTTTTCTGGGGAGTTGCTATCTTTGAACATTAAAAGCTAACTAGGTGAGAAGTTATCATTCAGCAGAGATGAAATGGGAACATTCTTCTTAGTCCTTATTTCTGAAAAAATTCTGCATGAAGACCACCATTCAAAAGTATATTTAATTATGTGAACTGCGACAGTGTTCTTGTTTTAGATAATTAAATTCCTCATTGAATTTTCTATAAAAACAGGTATTAATTAACTGAATTTCTAACAATGAAACTGAGTCCTGGCTGGTTTTTATGTAGTGATTCTTTAATGTTGAACCACTTTTAAAAACTTCTGTGATTGTACTTGTATTTCCAGTAGAAGGGTGGTTGTGTACTGAGATTATTAGAGGAACTAAAGAGGTTTTATGTGAAACATAAAATTTAGAACCCTTCCTATATTTGAGAATCATCACATAAAATACTCTTCTAATTTCCGCTGAAATACAGCTGAATTAAAGGTTTTCTACTCTGTGTTAAAAAAAATCCTAAAAGATATCACTGCTTAGTCACAAACAGAATCAATCTACTACTCTAAATTGATGACTGAGCTTAGAGGTGGTCATTCTATTTATTTATTTATCTATTTATTTATTTATTTATTTATTTGGCTGGCTCAACCTGTCCTGAGGGTGGGGCAGGCAAGAGATGTGGTACCAGGGATCAAACCACAGTGCCCTATGCCTGCCTAAGGTTGCCTAAGCAGAGGCTTTAGACTGCTGAGGTATCTCACCAGCTAGAGCTGGTCACTTTATTATTTTATTTCTTCATCATGGCCGGCTCAGCCTACCCTGGGGGTAGGGATGGTGCAGCATGTGGTGTCGGGGATCAAACTGCAGTTCCTGCAGTTGCCTAAGCTTTCTGAAGCAGGCACTTTAGATCGCTGAACCATCTTGCCAGCCTGAGATGGTTACTTTAGAAGAGAACTTCTTACAAGACGGTTCCTTTGCATGGAACAGATTTTCTCTTTATACATGTATAACAGGAATGTATCATGCAGAGTAATTTAAAATAAAGTAAAATCTGTGACAATTTTATTATGCATTTACAAATGATGAGGAAAATATAATTGTTTAAGGTATAGTAGGAGAAGCATTTTATTATTGCTTCTAGTTGTTATACATATTAGGCATGGAAGTGGCTATGGCTGTGGAATTAAGCTCCACTTCAAAGGAAGTGAATTTGCTTCTAGAGAAAAAATATTCTCAGGGGCAAGATCCATAATGTTGAATTATCACATATTGCTAGTGCGTGATGGTGTAAATAAACTGGATTACAGTTCGTGTGTGTTTCTGAACTTGAAGGTGAGTCTGCTTTTAGTTCATGAAATTCTGTCCCAGATGCAGATATAGATGTGGTTCTATTATTATATTTCAATTCAGAAATTTAGGGATTTTGAGAAAAGAATGTGTTTTACATTGGAAGAAGGGTACATAGACTATCTGAACTAGAGCTGATCAGCATTGTATCTTCTGTGGAGCTGGTAAATCAGGATCAAAGCTAAGCCACACTTTGTCTGGAAACCTTGGAAACCCATTATTTTTCTGTTTATCTTTTGTTTCCATCTTAGCCAGTTTTCGAGTTACCCCCAGTAGATGAATAATTACTGAATGAAAATCAATTAAATACTACTGAAGTAAATGCACTCTTGAAACCTATTGGTAATTTAAAAACAATATCATTAATAGACACTGCAAATAGAATGATTCAGAGTCTTGACGGTAATACATAATGACATTCCACTGGCAACATTTCAATCATTTTATTAAATGCCATTTATTATACTATCAAGTACTTTTTATTATAGTTCCTTTGATCTGAATACTAATGTATATCAAGGCTACAAGTTGTTTAGTTGCAGTTACCAAAAAAGAACAAATAAAGGTTATGCTCTGGGTAGCTTGGTGAGATTAACCTTAGACACAATTTTAGATATTATTTTCAGGAAGAACACCTTCTGGTTGCCTACTTACATTATTTACAACCTACACATGATTATTTCCTTCTAATGCCATCAGCAGTCTGAAGAGCTACGTTTGCATTTCTCAAAAACATTCTTCAGCAGGGCTAGGGATATAACTCAGCAGCATAAGCACCTGCCTGGCAAGTACAAGGTTCAGAGTTTCATTCCTGGTACCGAAAAATAAATTCAAGAGCAGAAAAGCTAGATCACATATTATTAGAAACCAATGTGTATTTCTCAAGACCTGGGATTTTATATCAATACTTTATACTAACTTTAGGGGAAGCTGCTGTGTATTGTTACTCTAACACCTGAAACCAAACCAATATGTCAGAAAAAAAGATGAAAACGATCATTTACAGAGAATGTCACAAACGAGCTTTAATTATTCCTGCTTACAATTATTAGGCTCTTTCAGCTGGTATTCTCTTCTCTTGTTCTTTTCAGTGAATCAGAAACAGATAGCTGTCATGCTTACAGAATATCCATTAATTTCGTGTGAGCTTTAAAAATTGACACATTGGATTTGTAATAGCTGCAACGATGAAAATTTACCTCCTGCCGTCCACCTCTGATCATTTTAACTGCACAGATCACTGGCTTCCTACAGTTCAGAGCTCTTCTATATTCATTTACATAATAGGACCTTCTTTCTAGTAGATACTACGTAGTTCTGAGATCTGCTAGTTGAGGCAGGTACTGTTTTCTTTTTATATGAGTAGATCTGACAGACAAAATTAGGAAATGAAAATGACCACAGAACAAGAACAGAGAACATTCCTCCTCCTTCCCAATCTCTGGGATCTCTCTCTCTCTCTCTCTCTCTCTCTCTCTCTCTCTCTCTCTCTCCCCCCTCTTTCTCTGCCTCACTCATTCTCTCTCTCCTTAACTTTGAGGCAAAAAATAAAGAAGGTGAGGTTGGCAAATGTCGAAAGGAACAGACCTTCATTACAGAGGTAAAACCTTGATGATCACGTTAAGCACTTTCATTATCATCAGGAAAAGTACTTATTTCATTAAAATAGATTTCTAATTCTCTGAGTATATCATGAGGCTGTTCAAACCAGTGTTCCTGTACTCTGAAGAAGCAATTACCATGGCTATAAAAGGGGAAACTTCATGCACTGGATGAAAAGAAGCAGAGGAGAGAAGGAAAGTAAAACAAGCCAGTGGTCTGTGCAGTTCTGATCATTAGAGGTGGACAGCAAGGGGTAGAATTTCATGTGAGGCTGGGGAGCTAGGGTTGAGGAGCTGTGTATGTATCTCCTTTCTTTTTTAATCCATGAGGAAGAAACACTGCATGTGTGTTAATTCCGCATCTTCTGTGCACATATAAAGCCAAAGCTTGTCTACTTTCCTATACTAAGAAATGTTTAAGAAAGCACTATGATGAATCCTAATATGGTTTGTGTTTAGATCAATATTTGTATGAATGAAAAGATGGTTTTAAAGGGTGTTAGATACTCTACAATGACATTTGATAAAATGAATTTTATGTGTTGAAAACATTCCAGGTCAGCTCCTTTAAATTTTAAAGAAGTTCATCTCTTTTATAATAAAGGATATAGAGGAAGAGAACTTCTAGGTTTGGTTAGTCCAGCAATTTAGGGATTTCATCCAAAATGAAGTTAGTTCTGGGTGTCTGCTCTGTTATCTTTACTTGACGCATGGCTGCTACTCTCCCTCTTATGGTCAGTCAAATTTTGCTGTCACATGACCACATCTGGAGACCAAAAAGGTGTCACTTGTTCCATTGGCCCTTTGGCTTTTATTCTTATTTAACTGACATAGAGAAATTCTTTGGAAGCTCCCAAACTTCCCTCATATTTCTTAATGAGAATTAAAATTAAAAACTGCAAAGTAAAGGTAATGGGATCACTGAGAAATATAACATGGGGATCGCTCCACAAATTCAATTGTACTTTCTAATTATGTCTCATTCTTTCCTCAGCTACTCTCAGAAAAGCACATCCAGGCCCCAGACCCATCCAGACCCCAGGCCTGGCATGTGTACAAACTTTTGCCTGCTTGTTGCAACATACAGACCCCAGGATTGGCACCTCCTGTGGAACCCTGCAACAAAACTCCCAGCTGAGAGGCTAGGGGCCAGATCCACCCAGCTAATCAAGGAGCTAAACATGTTGCCAAAGGAGCACAGTGGGTTCACTTCTGTGGGCTGCAGCAGAAAGAAGCTGAGCACAGCAGCTAGACTCAGCCAGGCACATCTGGACAAGTTTAAACTTGGTAGATCTGGACTCAGTAAGCTGAGACACTTTGTTAGACCCAGATCTATAAGAGTATCTTCTCTCTTTTTTTTCTTAATCCACAGAGGAGGCAACTGGCAACTCAGTGAGCTAGTTTTCCTGGAAGACCCCAGATACATCAAGGGGAGGAGATCAGACAGAACTTAGAGGAACTGATTAAACACAAATTTACAATTTAATATCTGCTTAACTAGACAGACATAATGTTTGCTCTTACTGTTTAAAATACAAACCCATTAGTTACAAAAGTTTGTCAGCTGCTAATCATCACTACCCACTGTTAGCATTGCTAACTGTAGCTCTGTAAATACAAAATTACAGTTGCCTTAGCCATATAATCTCTTTTGGGGAATAATTTAGTAGGTGCTATGGGCATAACTGCACCAAATCTCTACACCAACGGTTAGAGGACAGTGCTATACAAAATGACAAAGAGAAGGAGCAAGATGCAAACTCAGGCCCCTAGCTCACCAAAAACAAATGCCAGAGACACCAGCATAGAAGAAAATGGATATCACACAGCTGAAATCTCTGAATTAATAGCATCTGAAGTAAATAAACAAATTCAGAAAGGTATAGAGTAACCCAGATCAAAAATATCCTCTGAAGTAAAAAATAAATCTCTGAATTAATAACATCTGAAGTAAAGAAACAAATACAGAAAAGTATAGAGAAATCAGATCAGAAATGACTTCGAAGTGAAAAAAAACTCTGAATTAATAGTGTCTGACATAAAAGAACAACTGCAGCAAGGTAGAGAAGAAGTCAGATCAGAAATAATCTCTGCAGTAAAAAGAAAGATAACTATAATGAAAGAATTAATAAATGCTTCTAAAGAAGATATCTATAAAAAATTAGAGGAGAATAGAAAAATGATGGAATCCTTGACTGAATAATGTAGGAAAGAAATAGATCACATGAGGCAGTTTCAAAGCGATACACAGAAAAATAAAATCTCAGTCATAAGCTGGCAACACTGTATTAACGAAAATGAAAATAGAGTTTTAGATCTTGAAGGCACAGTCACAGCCATTGAGAAGGTAAGAAAAGATCTCTTAAAAACAACTAGAATGCAGGAAAAAATAATTCAACATCTGAAAGATGATGCAAGATGAACGACGTGAGACTAAAAGTCATCAACGAGAAAGTAGTCAATACAAATGATATAAATAAAATATGGGCAAAAGTATTAGCAGAAAACTTCCAAAATTTGTGGAAACAATTTGACAGTCAAGTGACTAAAGCATATTGAACTCCAAATAACATCAACACAATTAAAAACACACCGAGACATATAAGAGTCAAGATCCCAGAAATCCAGCACAAGAATAACATACTAAAAGCCACTAGAGAAAAGAAACAGATCACATTTAAAGGAAAACCCATCAGAATAATGGCAGATTTCTCTTCACAGGCCATGAAGTCAAGAAGAGCATGGAGAAGTTCAAGTCCCCCATGAAAACAAATTCCATCCCAGACTGCTACACCCTGCAAAACTCTCACGTATGAGGGAGAAGTGAAATACTTCCATGAGAAACAATAACTAAAGAATTTCATGATGTCAAAGCCAACGCTACACAGACCACGAAAAGATGTTTTAGATAGGAACCAAAATGACCTGAAATCCATGAATGAGATTAGAAAGAACTCACCTAATAGAGCAACCAATTAAACACAGGAGAAAAGGGGGTAAATAGCAGCAGGGAAATAAGATGTTAATCATAAGTTGGTACATTTCAATTATAATCATCAATGTAAATGGATGTAATATGCCATTAAAAAAAATACATTGGCACAGTGGAATAGGAAGCCAAATCCAACAATATGCTGTATACAAGAAATACCTTAACTCATAAATAAATTCATAGGCTGAAAATCAAAGATGGAAAATAATACTACATGAACCAGCACCTCAGAAAAAAGTAGGCATAACAATCCTGTTTGCAGACAGTCTCAACTTCAAACCGTGAATGATCAAACAAAATAAAGAAGGCTACTACATATGGGTCAGGAGAAAAATTCAAGACACAGAGGTACCACTCATAAATATGTAGGCACCCAACACAGGAGCATCCAAATCCAGATGGATGAGAAAAATCTAATATCTCATACCAAAATCTTAATAGGAGATCTTAGCACCATTTAATCCCAAAAAGACAGGTCAAGTAGACAAAAACATAGCAAAAAAGTAGCAGAACTGAACTAGAATTTGGAACAACTGGACTTAGTGGACATATGCAGAGTGTCCCGCCCAACCACTCCTAAATACACAATTTTTTTTCAGCTGCACGTGGGACATTTTCTAATACAGACCACATACTGGTCCATAGGTTATGCTTAAGTATATGGAAGAAAACAAATTATCCCACGCATATTATTAGACCACAGTGAATGAAACTGGAAATAAATGACAGAAGAAACAACAAAATCCCTTAAATACATGGATATTAAACAACACACTCCTCAGTGACCAATGTGTTACAGATGAAATTAAATGAAAAAATAAAAAATGTCCATAATTTAATGAAAATTCAAACACAACTTACCAAAATTTGTGGGATGCAATAAAAATAGTTCTTAGAGGGAAATTTATA